>UCOM01003162.1:0-19766 GCA_900474385.1 Ormyrus pomaceus | reverse complement strand
GGGAACAAGGAAAAAAAAAAAAAAAAAAAAAAAATAAAAAAAAAAAAAAAAAAAAGAGCGGCCGGCTAGTCGGAAAGGTGCGGAAATTACTGGAATGAATCCGAGGCATGAGAAGCAGAAGTGGAAACGGAAACTGTGAGCTCTGCCAATCAAAACTCCCATTCGTTCCCAGTTGGCTGGGGAGCCACGTGGACGAGAGGAAGCGCGCAAGCGCGATTGCACGGCACGCGGCTGCCGCGGCAGCAGTTTAGTAATTTGCGTCTGTCTGATGCACGCGCGTAACCCGACAGCGGCAGCGCCGCCGAGCCCACCGAGTGCACCGAGGATTCACGCACAGCTGTCCCAAGGAGCAATTTAAGGAGGCTAAACCCCCTCACCTCTCCCTCCGCTTGAACTTTAAGTATAATGCGCTCAAACCCGATTGCCGCCGCCGCCGCGGAGGCTAAACTTCGCCTCGGGGGATCCGAAGGATGAATCAAGACTATTGGCTTAAGGTCACAGCGACGAGGCGTCTTCATTAATCCTGCATTCGGTAATTGGGAGAACGGGGAGGTTTTTGAAACAACTAACTATTAGAATGGAGAAAGAATTTACGCTTTTGTGGACTTTTATTTCGTAAAAAATCACAGTTTTACAGAATTTCAATCATGATGGCCCTGCATATACAATTGAGGTACTTTTGAAATAAAAAAATTCACTAAAGATAAGCGTAAATGTGAGTTTAATCATAATGAAGATAAAAGGGACCTTACAAATTTAGCCATAATAATTTTATCCTTAGGAAGGATGTTGCTCAGGCAGTTTCCTTTTGGGGTATTATAAAAAATTATGCAAAAGTACTTTTATGGTCGTTTTTCTCATCTATTCGGTCGTTAATGCATGATACTTTATCCCTTTTTACCGCTTTTTCCTTCAGAGGTTCAAGTTTTTTTTTTTAATTTATGTTTTCATGCTTTATTTTAGTGCAAGTACTCTCGAAAAAATGAATTTAAAAAATAAATTTATTCCCATTAAATGTCAGGAACATGTAAACATTCTGAGATACATTTTGCATGAAAATTATAAATTATAAAACAGTATTTATTTAATTCATCTGAGCTTTACCTAGTGTAAGTACTGCAACGAGTGAAAGCTTAGATTTTTATTTGGAAAGTTATTAGTACTTGAGCAAATATAAAATTTATATACCTTTTAAAATACTAAATTAAATAAAATAAGTTGCCGTATTTGTCGTGTTAAACACTGATGAAATATATATTAAATTCTTGTTCTGAAATAGCTGGCAAGTTCTCCTTTTCATCCGTTTTAATATAACTTTCACGCAAAAATTACGAAAACTTTATCCTACAATATTTACGTGTTCCTGACACTTGACGAAAATAAAATTTTTTTAAAATTCATGTTTTGGATAGTACTTTCGACTGGCGTAGGTTTAATAGGTTGCCCATTATTTTTGTTTCGTAAACGTTTTTTTAAAAAATTTACAAAATAATGGTTTTAAAATTTTTTACTACCTCCGCGCGTCAAACCCTTCTTGATATATTAAATTCTTCCTCCCTAAATTCAGCGCAGATAATAAAACGATATAAAACATATTGCGCAAAAACCCTGATAAAATTTATAGCATTAGGTGCAATAAATCACTTGGAAAATAATGTCGTAATTGTATATTTCCTCGACTCGAACCAAAAAAAAAAAAAAAAACTCAAAATAATTTTCATTCCCAGAAAGTCGCAAACAGTATACAAAATTGCGCTTGCAAACTGGGAAAACGGGAGGAGGTAGCGCTCATCTTCCGCACATAGGCTCGCCCGTACGAAGCGAGAGCTCGAAAAAGTTAGCCGGTCTCGGGCCGGGAAAATTTTTCCGCGTAAACGTATACGCATACACTCGCTCGAGAACTGGAGCCGCGGCGCGCCTCGGCACAGCCGTACAGAAAAGCCGCGCCGAGAGTCGTATCAGGTTAGTGCGCCGCGCCGGCTGTATTAAATTGCGAATTATTCTCGAATCGCGCGTTATTTTCACGTTCGGCTCCTCGTCCGGCCGTTACATCCGGGGCCGGTTTGCCGGGGCTGCTCTCTCGCTCTATTTTTCAGCGACCGCGGGAGCTTCACTCGGGGCAATGATTTTCCGGTGCGCGCGGCGTTCGGGATTCATACGATCTAATCATAAATCACGGCGACCGCGAGAGAGAGAGAGGAAGGGAGAAAGAGCCAAAAAGCGCGATAGTCGCGGCCGGCCGCTGGATATATATCGACGCTTGCCGGCGGTTTCTCCCCCGAGAGAATCTTTGCTCCGCGGCGGCGGCGGCGGTGGCTCCTGCTGACCTTTCGCTTCGACGGGGGGAGGAGGCGCGGGGAGGACGGGCAGGAAGGAAGAAAGGAAGGAAGGAAGGGGGAACAATGGGATGGAAAGAGGATGGAGAACGAGAGATAAAGATAGAGGGGGGAGGGGGGTCGGGATTTTTCAAAGTTAAATTATTAGCCTCGGATAGCCTGGGCGGGCAGGCGCGATCGATCATTGTTTTCTGCGGTTACTATGCCACGCGTGCACCAACCTGCAGCTGCGTCGGAGCGCGCTCTTTAACGGAGATGTATTTTCGTTGCTTCGAGCGCGGAAAGAGGCGTCGCGGCGGATTGTTGCCGGCCTGAAGTGCGTCTGCTTTCGCGCCGGATTCATTGCCCTGGAGTCGGCGGTGGCAGTGAGCGGAACGCTTCAGTTTTCTTTTTTTTTCGTATTAGCTGGAGTTGTTATTTTTAAGTACGGACTAAACTAAAGTTACAACTGGTTAAATTCCGTTGGCTCTACTAATTAAAAGAATTACGAAGTTTCTTTAATGTTTTGCTAATACCTCATTTTCATATTCTAGCAACAAACTCTGCTTTCACGAAAGGTAAAAGCGCATAACTGCGATGTAATCTAAACGATGAATCGACTCCAACTTTCCATGATAATCCCTTGCAATACGCGTGTAGTCTTGTTTCGTATGCAGCAAACATTTATTAAAATTCACGTCCCGACGTTACTCGCCAAATACGATTTAATTTTAATTACTCGCTAAAGCATAAGCATGATTCATCCTTAATTATTCAACGAGCAAAAGGAAAAAAAACGTGACAGTTCAGATACGTTTATTAAGAACCTTCTTTGTGCATTTGCAGACTCTTTTGAGTGTGTGAAAAGACACAGTCGGCGAAAGGAAGCTGAAGGACACAGAAAAAAAAGGTCGTTGCCAGGGCTGCAAAGATGAAAAGAGGTGGAAAAAAAACAGAGTCACAAACGACTGTGTCCTATACTCACATATGCGCCCTTTACTCTTTTGCATTTATGCAAAGAGACAGAGAGAGAAAGAGAGAAATTCTCCCTGCGAGAGGTATAATGAATCCCTTTTACTGAATTCTGCTTCATTCGTCTAGTCAATCCAGCCACTTGTAAATTGAAATTTGAAGTTTATTTCGATTGATCATTAGGAAGGAATTTCAATTTCACGAGCTTTTAAAAATCGATGATTGTAGAGGAAAACAAAGAAAATCAAACAATTCAAAGGATTTTCCGAATAAAACAAAACAATAATGCAAAGCCAAAAATAGGAGATTAAAAGCTTTGCATTAAATTTCGAATATAATCGAATTATTTCAATTTTTCCTTTCAATTTATTTTGTACCGAAAGGCTGGAAAGTTCACCTTTCTGCTAAATATCCAATTATTATTCGAAACATTTCGAGTGAATAAAATCGCCGCAGTTTTTAAAATTTACAAAATACGGCAATAAAAAGATAGCGCAAAATGATAAAACCTTGCGCAAAATTTATGGTTCGTTGTGACATTAATTCGTCATTTTGAGTGACGCTGATTTTTATTTCATTTTTAAAAAGTAAACGAGCTCTCAATTTCGGAGAATTTGTAAACTTCGTAAACCAAAGCTTTTACGATGATTTAACGACATTTGAATCCATAATGCACTGTAATAGAGAGGATAATTAAAACTTTCGCGGAACACTTCTCACATTCCTGAAAGTGTGTTTGTCGCTGAAAAGTTTACGCTATATACTGGCAGCCGTATTCGCCGCCCCGAGGCAGCTCTTATATACCAAGCTTAGATGGTTCGATCTCGAGTTTGAAATCGCAAGATTTTCGCTTTGATCCCCGGCTTAGTCGATTTATCTGCTGCCGGCATTATAATGTATGCAAGTAACCCGCTGCAGCTGTACATTCAAATGAAATGCGCAAATAAACTCGGCGCAAATATATTCAACGCGGCGAAATAAATTCCCGGGCCGAAGTAACAAAGTTCTCCGAGCGGCGTTAAATATTGATGGTAAACACACCGACAAGATTCATCAAAAATGTTGAAGTTGAAATTATCAAAGTTCGGGGTGAGAGAGCTTAAAATTTTCAAGCTAGTAATTTCACTCGGAAAGGCCGGGTAGCCCAAGTACAGGTATACAGCGCGCGGCATCTCCCGGGCAAAAGGCAGACACCGTTGAAAGAGTCGAGGAGCTGCGAGGACATTTTAAGTGGAAATCCCTGCAGGGCATTCTTTATCGCGGGTACGCGCCCCCCCGCGCGCGGATTACTCGGGGCTGCTTAGATCTTAACGGGACGGATGCAAAAAATTTAACTCCATTTGCGCGGCCGGCCTTTTTTTTCTTTCGAGATATCTTTTCCAGCCGTTCGCGGGGAAGCACGCGTCGTTATTTGTCGTGTATACAAGCTTTTGTCGGGCGGGATAAATGAAATTTGAGAGAGACCTTCTCTTCGCGATATGATGACGTGCATCGTCTTGGTATACTCTCGTAATTTTCCCGGCGGCTGAATGAAAGAGCTCAAAACTGCGCGAGCTTTCATACTGTAATAAATATAAGTATCTTCGCGCGGAACTTTTGCCTCTTTATGCCCGGTTAGTAAAGGATGCTTTTCTCGGGATCAAAAAGTTTGTCGCTTATTATGCGGGATAATTTAATGGGGCGTTGAATAAAATGGCGAAATAAAAGATAGTCTAGGTGTCACGGCGGCAATTTAACTCCGAGGAAGAAAATTAATGTTTAAAAAGGCTGAATTTTCAAAGGCCGATTGACTTACAGACGAAACGAAACGAAAGGAAAGATACGAAATCGAGAACGCGCAGCAATCGAAACGACAAGCCGGAAGCGTACGCTTAAAATCGTCTCCCACCCGGGAGCGAAAATAGCTGAGTAACGTCGAAAATTCTAATCTAAAAGCACTCACGCATGGGAAATTCGATGGAGTATAACTATTCCCGAGCACGCAATCGCGCACTCGACCGATGTATTGTTAAATGTTGGACGCTTAGCCCACTTTTGCGGGCCCGGAGAGTAGTTATGAGCATTTGGCGCGGCCGCAGGGAAGATCATTCCTCGGAGATAGCAAACTCGCGCCGCCGAATTCCTGACTGCTGCGGCTCCCGTTCACTCTCTCTCTCTCTCTCTCTCTCTCTCTCTCGCGAAGCGCTAGAGCCCGAAGATCCGTCTGCGTCGGGAATTGAAACCCGCAGAAAGGGGGGGAGAGCAGCCGCACCGGACGCAGTGGGCCGCGATTCCGCAGAACTTCGATTGCAAAATATGGAATTGAGTCTCGCGCGGTTTTACTTTTTGTTTTATAATTTACACGCGCTTAGCTCTTGTATTAATTAATTGTATACTTTGCTTTGGATGTTATGGTATGACTTTTCTCAGCATAGCTTTGCAGAAGATGGAGAACTAATTGGACGTTTTCAGTTTGCAGATCAGGGAAAGAAGAAGTATTTTACAGTATAATTGATAATCCTTCAAGACAAAGGAGGGACGACGCTCCACGTTGAATTCTAGGAATTTACTTCATTGAACAATGAAAGGAATGGGTAGTTCAATGCAATTAAACGTGATCGCTCACTACGTGATCTCAAGAGCTATTAAAGATATTCAGTTGGTATTATTATAAGGAAATAAATACATAATAACTTTTTACATCCAACTTTTCCGAATTGTTTGTTTTAATAAGTAATTGAATTTAACCATCTTATACTACTTACACGAAATCAGAACCAAAGAAAAGCCGGCTCCTTCCCGCAGCGCAAAATGTTCGCATGCAATTCAGCCTCTAACAAGGATCAGCCGAGTATGCATTTACAATCAGAAATCTTAGCTTCTGAACACGATTGAATTAGCGAATCGCGCCTAACGAGGATACGCGCAGCCTCGTTGTGTCAAATCTGCATGACGTGACAGCGGCGTCGCGGAGAAATTGTTCCTTGACTCTCTCCCTCTCTCTCTCTCTCTCTCTCTCCTGGTGTGCGTCAAAAGTATGTGTATACGCGCGAGCTGTGTGTGCTTGCCACGCGTCGACCGTAGAGACATTGTTTGGAACGATGTTAAACTTGTCTTAATTAAGTCGCCGGGTGGGGACACGCTGTAAATTCGCGATTTACCAAAGCCGGCCTGCGTGTAACGTTTTTGCATGGCTTGTTTTCCGGCGACTCGTCCCGTTCCGTGTCCCCGGCCGGTTTACATTAGTTGCGCGGCGGCCCCAAGCCAAGCCCCCGCGCTGCAAATGCACTAAATCGGATTTGCATTGAATTCCGAATGCTGGAAAGTAATAGGCTGCTTTTAAATAATCCGCCGGCCGGCCGCGAATTTAGAAATTCAGGGGGTTGCAGTTTGGGATTTTCGGGATTTTGCCGCGGCGCGCTCGTAATTCTGCCGCCGCGCGCGACTCACCCGCTGTTTGGCTTTCATTTATTTGACTTAGATTAAGTTTCATGGCGTTCGTTTCGAGTCTATATTTGTTTATTCTTACGTGTTTGCGCAAATATATATTTCGCAGTTGGGGGGCCCCATACGTCGTATCGCCGCGCGGCGCCCTGGTAAACACTTGCATTTAGTTTGACAGCTGGATAAAGTACGCGAGTCTGCCGGGGCAGAAACAATTATTTAACCGAGCGTAATAATCCCGTAATATGCGAGATAAACCAACTGTAACATTTGCAGTCCGCAATTTGCACAGTTTATATACCTTTTCCACGGAGCCCATTTTCAATTTGATTTCTCCTCCCGCGAAACGTTGCAGCGAGAATAATAAATAGCCAGTATTGGGTTATCGAACCGGAAGCTGGTCGCTACTTTAAAAACCTGCGTTTTTTTTCGACCGGTCCATAGAAGTCTCGGGCCGAATAAAGAGCGTGGCAAGTTTGATCGAAATCGTAGCACTCCGACGCCCCGAGACCGAGGCACGATTTCGACGGGTTGGCGGAGGGAGGAAAAAAAAGGCTGTGGGTGAGAGGAGCGAGGCCGATGCTTGAATTGTGAAAGCCTCATATTTATATCCTGCTAGGGGTGACTTGATGGAGGTAAATCGGCTTACGCGCATTGTCGGGGAAGCGAGCCCTTTTTTTCGCTCGCTCTCTCTCTCTCTCTCTCTCTCTCTCCGGCAGTAAGAGCGTGAATAAGGAAAAATGCGCGCGCGGAAAGGGCCTCGGCGGAACACTTTCATATCGCCCGGAAAACACGATGAGTAGTCGTCTTGCTTTCTCGTCTATATTTCTCCGAAAAGTCTCTTTTTCTCTCTAAATAAATCTTCCCCCATCTCTCACACCTTCCTCCCCCCCGGCCGCACACTCACACGCTTCTCTTTCATTCTTTATACTCTTCCGTCGCGGGGGGGCGGAGGCCCCACTCCCGGCGCGTTTGTCATTTCCGTTCGCGCGACCGGAAGCCAAGCCGGAGGGGGGCGGCGGCGCTCTGTGTGTCGGTGAGTGGCGCAACTTGGCGGCGGTGGCGGCGGCGGCGGCGGCGGCTTTTCGCGCTTCGTTGAGCCGCTCGGCAAAGTTCGTCCCGCGGCAGAGGCACGCGCACATTAACCCTTATTGCCGGCAGATAAGGGAGCCTCGAGTTCCCGATACCGCAGACTTGTGTTCGACTGAAGATTTCGCGGTGTGCGCACGACTTATCGCGCTTTTTCTCTCCTCTCTCTCTCTCTCTCTCTCTCTCGAGCTGCCTGTTTCCCCCGACGCCCGCGAACGCAATCGTATTATCTCGCGTTTGTAGTCCAAAACTTTGATGCTGGATAATGGGACTTTTGCCGAGTTGTCTGAAAATTTTTGCTGCTAGGACTCGAGACCTTTGATTTACACTTAAATTAAGGATGCTTTTCTGAAAAAAAAAAAAAATAAAAAACATTCAAGTGAACCAGAATTAGCTCTTGTTCATTTAACTTCATATATCACTGTAACAGGAATACTGCGTACAAATAGGCGCAGCTTGTGGCTTTAGTTTACGTGAATCCTTTTCAATAAACAGTATTAGTTATCGATGTATTCGCAACAAACGCAATTCTAAAACATAATAGTTTTAGGACTGCTAGAGTTTTAGAGTTACAGTTATTGAATTACACAGCTGCTGGACATTGCGTAGGATATACAAGCTGATATTCTTGTTATTCATATCGAGTTTATGCACCTACAAAATCGGTTTGCATGCATTTGTATCGATAAACGAAAGCTACCTTATTCGCGATTCAAAGCGAAAATCGTTAACATTCTTATTTTCTTCTTCCATTCGGACTCCAAATGAAAATTGAAAATACTGCAATCAAGTTTCGTATACAATTATTTTCCGCGTGGAGGTTGGCCTGTGCCGCGTTTTCCAGCTAACGCTTGGACACAGTTCGTATTCGCTGTCCCTTCTTTTTTTCATTTTCCCCATATATTTTTCGGCCGGGAAGGGAGAGAAAGAAAAAGTTGGCGCGCTTGAACGCATTCCCCGGTTGATTCCAATTACACTTGGTCATTATGGTAATAACAATTCGCGTATATATCGCGACTCGCGTTATTAATTCTGGACGGAGAGAGAGAGAGAGAGAGAGAGAGGGAGGAAGGGAGGGAGGGAGTGTGAGAGAGAGGGCGAAAGCAGCGGGGAAGCGGAGAAATGGAGAGAGGGCGCGTGTATTTACGACCCGGTTACGAGTAGTGGGTTCGCTCGCACGCGTATTAAAGGCCGGAAAATTGAAAACAAAACGCCTTTCCGCACTATGCCCGGTCATGCGTTAAGTGCAAGCGGACAGGAGAGAGCGAAACAGTAAGTGAGACAGAGAGAGAGAGAGAGAGGGCTCCCCGGTGACCGCCTATTACGAAATTGCACGAATGATTTTTTATTTCAGCTTTGCATTGCGAAACACTAACCCCCCGTTGTACTGCGTTATCTCGTCAAGGATTTTTCTGCGTTTTACCATTTTGCGTTGCTCCGCACTACCGCGCCTGCGCCTCTATCTCTCTCTCTCTCTCTCGCGCGCGATTTATTAATCCTTTTCCGCTGCATGCATATCACTTAAAATTATAGCTGCTTTTTATTTAAATTTTACATTTATTCCGCGGCTTTCAGCGTTTTTTTTTTGCGAATCGCGCGGCTACTCGGATGAGATTTGGCTTTGTTTTTACCGATTTACGCATTTTTTCTTTCGACCTGCTGAAATATCTCGAATAATTTTTTTTTTTTTCGATACCGATTTTAGGGCCTTCTATTACCTTTCTAGTAATAGAAGGCCCTAATTCTAGTACCTTTAACTCGTTTTTAGAAACTTATTAATTATTCACTATTAATTCTTAATAGATCAAACTATTATATATATTAATTGTCGAACTTTAGTAACTTTCCAGGGATTTAGATCTAATTTAAATTGACTTATTTTCATACTTAATCGAATTATCCGTCAAGTAAATTTTGAATTGTACCAATGCTTATCAGTCAGAGTGAAGGCAGTGCAAAAATACAGGCTGAGCGACGTCTTAGCTGCGCAGAATTGTTGATACATCTGGAAAATGTAAGGCATATGGAATTGACGGTGCATCTGAAAAAGGTTCGTATAGGTAGGAAGTAGGAAAAAGGCTTGTTCGACTGATATCTCTACTTCACGCTAGAACGACCATCGAAAATATAAGGCGAAGAGAAATAGAGCAAAGTATGGGGGCGAACAGAAAAGGAGGGAATAAAAAAGGTTTATGGGTGTAGGTATGCGTGGAGAAGAAAGGATGGAAAGAGACAAAAGGATTGACAGAGAATGAATCCTTTCTCATGTATCCCGAACCATCTCTTCACATGCACGATCGAACATTTACGAACAAGTGTCTCTCACTTTTTTTTTTCTTACCTTATTGCGATAAGATAAAAGGTTTCGCGTGCGCAGACGGCTAACCAAATTGATAAAAATTCGTGATAAAATTATACGTTGTTACGTCAAGACTTAGTATTTGTCATCATTTTAGCTAAATTCAAGCAGCAAGTATTTCTATTTTAAAGTAATATTTACGCCACAATGGAATCGCGTAGATTACATTTAATCTTGTTAAAGATTTTTTTTAATTATTTAAAATGAAATTATCTCGGTAATTTATTCAGTTTTCATTGTATAATTAAAAAATATTTTAAAAAGCCTGCTCGTGCTTCAATTTCTTCAAGTATAATTAGCAAATGAAGCGTATTATTTAAAGCTGTGAAAATGGATTCTCAGGAACATTGTTGCGTGAACGTTCTATACTCGTTAGACCGAGTTATTTGACGGCGTTCGAACACTCCAATTTAGAAGTTCGAGAAGGAGAGAGAAAATTTATTATGCACCATTAAATTTTTTGCTCCTCCACAATTATTACAAATTAGTTTTCATTCATTTGATCAAGCAATTTTCTAATTAGTCCTTCCGTCTGTCTTGCCTTTCCGTTGCGATTTCCAGTTCTTCTTTGAATGATCAAAGACCGACTCAGTCAGGCTGACTTCTTTTCTTTGCAATAAGGTACTTGTACGTGACGAACGTTCCTTGTGAACTCATTTTACACGGGTAATGAAATGAGTCGCCTTTGGTTATGCTCCTTCTCGGCTCGACGAACTTGAATTTTCATTGTAACTTTATTTATTCAACAGCCAAAGGTATTCCGAAAGAAAGATATTCGCGCGCCGAAGTGTTGCGTTTCTCAAAGCCGTCGCATCGTTATCGAAAAATTTCAAAAAAATGAGATTGTTTCGGGCGTCGATTGAGACTGGCAGTCGTAGTATTGAGCACTTCGCAAAAACAAAAATCTCATGCAGATTTTCAACGGGGATGGATTTTAAAATACTCAGCAAGGCAAACTTGTCTCATTACAAGTATTCTATAAGTATAAATGCACAAATAATTAAACTAGACTTCTGTTAAGTCTTTCTGTTAAAAATTTTTATTAAGGACTAAGTTCATTTTTCTGAAAAAAATGTCCAAAGGCGGCGGGTCAAATCGATATTTCCTATATTAAAATATAAATGTGTGTACAGTCAATTTCTATAAAAATACAGCTATTTTACGAGGCATTGAATCCTTACGAAAACCACTTTCTATTGAAAAATATTGTAATTTTGGAGCTTCGAAAAAATATTCAATGTTTGTATTGCCTTCTCAAATTTTGTTAGCTTTGTTTCTGTTATTAGCTATGGATATTGGATAGAACGATAATGGAAACATTAATGAAATTCTTGCGGAGCTTGGAATTTAATTAAAGCAAGAGAAATCGAGAGACGGAGAGAGAAAGAGAGAGGGAGAGAGAGGAAGAGAAAGGAAAAGCGTGATAGGATAGAAACGCTACTGGGGAAGGAAAGTGTATCAACTGATGCTAATGGCACTAATGGCAGTGCTGCCAAAAAAATATGATTACTTCGTTTCATGGTAGAATTGCCCAAATGCAAAAAATTTAATAACGTTCGCAGGAAATTATTTTTACGTTTTCGTGTTAATTTAAATAGGGAAACTCATTTAAATCAAAGAAATTTGAATATTGTTTTCGAACAAAGAAGTAGAAACTTTTAACATTCTTCTGCAGATTGAAATGAAATTTTTCTTAACTTAAGTTTCATTAAAAAATATATTTCTTGTTGAAAGAAACATTTTGTGCAGTTACAAAAGTGAAAATGTTCGATCGAGTAAGTAACAACCATTTTTACGAATCCGAAACACATGGGTGGCTTTGTTGATTAAAATTTCATTAAATTAGCGCACATGAAAGTGCCAGCTTAAAAATATGATCTCACCGTACGATCTCTTGCTTTTGTTCAAAATAACACCTGTAAAATGTTGAAACAAGATTCAGTATATCGAAAGAAAGCAGCTACGGGCTTCCCAGATTTTGATTTAAGGCAACAATTTTTGTGTTACAGATTTCTTATAAAATTTTGATAAATGACAATTTTTATTTTCCAACCAGATATAAAATACAAGCTCAAAACGTTTTCCCCATTTCGAGGAATGCTAAAGTTAACAACAGTAAATCTTTTGAACGATGTTCTAAGAAGATCAAGTCGAGGACATTTTCCGAGCAGCAACGATTATAATGCAAAACTTCCTGAAGAACGACCGTTAACGTCCTCTCAATTTTTTAAAAATCACGCGAAGCATTCCTCTTATATTGTTTAGTGGAGCAAAGATTCAGCAGTGTATACGCAGCATAAACTATGCAGGCGTCATAAAAAAATAATAGTTTCCATTTTATTACGGCTAATGTATGTATAAATATCAGAGCGGCGGAGCAATCATATGCAGATGGGGCATTAAGTATATAAAGCACCTCAATTCGGGGAAGAAGCCGTAAAATCTACGTGGGTCGGTATGTACGAAATTTTAATGGAGCTGTTTTGCGTACCAAAAATACAACCTTCCTTTTCGAGAAATTCTCCGGCGGCCTGAGTTATTGAGCCCTTGTGTGGTAGCAGAAAAGCAGGGAGAGAAAGAGAGAGAGCGAACCGTTACTCAGATAAACCGAGCGCCTCGGACGCCAGGGACAGTTTTACCACGCCTTCCTTTCCGTATTAACTTCGACTCTTTTTTCTCCAAAGTAATGGTCGTGTTTATTGCAACGTACCAAAATTGTAACGTTAGCCGGTAATACGTACACCTCTACAAATAGGAACCTAGTTTCTTACGTTTGTTTATTTGCAGAAACTTTGGGTTAAAACGTTGGATACAAAAATAACTGTAGGATAATTACCGATCTGTGATAATGTATATGCAGAGTTCTTTATTTAATTAGCACTCGTTTACAGGGTCCTACACACTTTATATATAGATAGTTTAAAAATATTGTTACATCGCATTGGGTAATTTAAAAAAATGTTACTTAAATAAACCTTCTGCTGTGTAATTATGAAAATAGACTTACAGTTTTTAAATATATTCTGTATTTTTATAAAGAATATTCGAGCTATGTAAATATAAACTATTAAATAAGGATTTTGTTCTGTCGCCAATCGACGAATAATCATTCGCATACAGCACAGTGATAACAATGATAAACATATTAAGCAATATAGTATATATAACGGTAACATATTTGATTTAAAATAAATTTAAAATACTGTTATTATTAGATAACGTAGAAGTTAATTACGTTATCGTTATATTTCGCTTAAATTAAGATGGGTTTGTTTTGAAACAACATCATAATGTCATGAAATATTGCAATTTATAGGTACAGGTGTATGTTATTTAATGTGATAGAAGCTTACTGAAACAATTATTTACGTATTGTCTGTACCGTAAAGTATATGTATAGCTCAATTGAGATTTGAAAGTTCATTAATAAAAAAAAAAAGATATTTACGTACAGTACATATACAGTTTTCATAGCGAAGATCTTTGTAACGGACAGATGCACTGTAAAACTGATTCTTTTCATGCATGAGGAATTATTCTCAACATTTGAGTGAGATGAATCCCTATTTGTAAGAAAAGGATTCTGTTTTTTATAAATAAATATCCTTTTCTATATATTAAAAAAAGAAATTTACTATATATTAATAAATCGGAATTCATCTCATTCAAATATTTAGAAGAATTCCTCTTGCACGAACAGGATCGTTTTTTCAGAGTACAGATTTTACAATGAAGCAGGCATTAATCGATATTGTGAGATAATACGTAAAATTATTAATCGATTTCCCCGTGTAATAAACATAAAGATTGATTTCGAAAATCTTGGAACTCAGTCGGACAAGACGAACGGCGTTGCGGATAAACGCTCAGCTTGCGAGACACGGCTCGGAGTCACAGCCAGTTACAGGCAATAAAAAGAGATTAGGAACTCCATTCGGCGGCGCCTGCTGGAAGAAACAGTTGGGGAGTTAGCGCGCCGTCTTGTGTGTGTGGGGGGGAGGGAGAGGCGACGAGCCATCCCTCGACGCGCAGACAGAGCGAAGGAGACGAACGCGAGCAAGCGGCAGTCACGCGGCTCACCGCGACTCGGAATCCGAGCCCCGCGAACGAGCCAGATATCTCTCTCGCGATTGATTTCTTCGCCCCTTTTCTTCCGCTCCCAGCCACTGCCGCGCCGTCCAGATTTAACGCCAGAGTCCTGCGATCAATCCGAGAATAAATCTTATTGTTAGGCCTCTTGAAAATACATAAAAAGGAACAAAAAAACAGAAAAACTTTTAAAATCACAATCCACCCATCAGTTTTACCCGGAAAATCAGACTCATGATTACACGTGCGTACCGGTAATCAGTCAGTTTTAAAAATACCGCATCAAGACATCCAGAACCCATCAATCCCCCCCCCTTAAAAACTCTTCGCGCACAAAAAAGCCGAAGAGAGGGTGAGCTGGATGGTTGCATCGTCATCTCTCTCCCGCGAGCAAATTATAAATCTCCCGCGCGCGCGCGCGCGCGGATTCTCATCCCGCCTCCTCCCTTTAGAGTTCTGATGCATTTCCGCTCGACCGACGCCGAGAGGCGCACTAGAAGCGGTTAATCCATTTTCGCGCCTACGCGCCGCTAATCGTTCGCCGCGCGGCCCCTCCGCGCGTCGGAGCGAGAGACTACCGCGCCTAGCGCGAGCATCGCACTTCCCTCCTCGGCGAGCGAGCGCGCGCGCGCCTCTCGACTGACGTGCGATTACGTGCGAGCGCATAAAAATAAGTGCTCGATATTAAATATTATACCGGTGCGAATCCGTATTCTTTTTTATACGTTCCAGGGATTGCCGGGAGTTGAATTATTCTTGGAGGATGGTTTATAACACTTCAGATAAAAGATTGTCGAGCTTTGGAGAAAGGAGTTGGTCAAAGAGAAAAATTTAGTTTATTTGGTCTTTATTTAGAGACGACGCGCAAAAAATGGAAGGCTCGCCTGTTTTTTTTTTTATAAAAACAGCAATTTTGTTTCTTTCTCACCGTTTGTCATTGTCACATTTTTTTATCTAATGAGATTGGTCAATCAACGAATCCCTCTTCTCTGACTTATCTCTTTCAATCTTTAACCCAACAAAAAACTACTGCCAGTAATGCCTCGATAGCACCAAAAGTTTTTCAGTTTTATCAGCAGTCTCGGAGACGCTTTGCGCGCAATAAATTATGCTCGCACTTAGCGATAAAGCTCTCTCAATTCGTAAGCCTTTCGCGACAATAAAAGGCTGCTCTTTCACAAAAAGCTCCGTGACAATTCAACAGTGGCTCGGGTCTCTTATTATTACTCCGCTCGACACGGCGATTCCCTTTATGCACTATAATAACTTCATCCGCGCAACATAATATATTAACGCAACGAAGTGTTAAATACATACAAGTGGGTGTAGCATGAATTATCGCACCGCGAGCGCTTCGGTCCATTGACGCGTAGGAGCGAGTAGCTATTATCGACGCACCTTTATTAAAACGCGCTTCTCTCTCGAGCTGTGTGCGCACCATCGATCAGCTGTGTATGTGCAGCTGCGCGTTAATGCGCGCGCCCCCCCTTTTTTTTTACAGCAAAGTAGCTCTCTCTCTCTCTCTCTCTCTCTCTGCCTCTCGCCCCTTTTCTCGCTCGCCGATATGTATATGCGGCGCGGATGAGAGATCGTCGAGATAGTTGCGAGCTCGTCGTGTGCCCGTTTTGTCGAGGTTCGCGTAGCTTGCAAATTTTAATTTTGCAATTAAAATTTTTTGCGAAATTTGGCTGAGATCGCGATCGAAAGTTTTTGGAGCTGTCGATGGAGCGTTACAGATTTTTTTATATAAAGGAGGTCATTTACTATGAGAATATTGAACTGTTGAATTTTATTTTTAAATTGCAGCTTGTCAGATTACTGGGAGGACGCTGTAGAATGTATAATGAATTGATAATAAATATGTTTTATCTTTCTGCGTTGTAGACACGTACTATTTTGACTAAAAGCTCTGTATTTAGCGTTTGAGTATATCTTCTTTAATATTTAACTATACGTTTCATTTTACCATTGGTTTTATTGTCCAATCGATTTCAGCAATAGATAAAATGTCCAAATTAAAATACGGGTTTAATAATCATTTAAAAGATTTAATTAATTGTAATGTAAGTAATTATATTCTAAAGATATTAAAAAAATTTTGTAATTAATTTTTAGTGGCATAAATATGCTTTACATTATTATTTTATTTATAATGATTAGTAATTGGATATTTATTCATGCAGTTTTAATGAGTCAGCGTTTGCATAATATTACGAATAAATATAAAAATGTGTTTTGTAAAATAATGTATAATAAAATCTTTTCAATTTGCTCCAACTTTCTGGGCTTTGAATTTATTGTGCTATACATTAATTGTACTTATTCGTTCAGAATATTATTTTGTATATTCTAACTCGCCTAGTAATTGTCATCTCTTGGGATAAAAGTATCATCAGGCCCGAAGCTGCCACCACACTAAGAAAGGAGGGAATAATCCCAAAATTATCCAGCTCGAAGCCCTGCCGAGAGAGCGCAATCTGAGCACCCCGCGAAAGAAAGCTCCCCAGGCTTTTTTCATTTTTGTTTCGCTTCGCGCGCGGTTCGTGAAAAGCGCTCGGCGAAAAATACATCCGCAAAGCGCGGTGGCAGCGCGCGCAGGCTGGTTTTAGAGTGTCGTAAATTTTTCCTTCAAACACAATGCCCCTAACGGCGGAGCGTCGGCCTGCCTCTCGCTTTAAACATTTTATATTCCCGCGCGCTCCGGCTCCACGGGCCGGGAGAGAAAACGCAACATTTCACTTTGAAAGTAATCACTTTGCCGGCGCACACCGCCGGCAGCCGCGTCGTCGACGTCGTCGTCGTCGTCGTCGCCTTGGTTTTCCCTCCTCATCAAAGAGAGGACGCCGAAGTGCACTTATTTACCTGGCAGAGTTATCGATCTCGAGGGCTAAGCCAGCTGATGCCCATATCCTCCCCGCGAAAGTCGATACACATTTCTTGATTTTTGACAGCGGCTATCGAGTGCCGCCGCCGCGGCTAGATTGCGCGGACACGCTCCCGGTGATTGAGGATTTCGCGCCGAAGATTCATCCCCCGGATTTTTACGGGATTACGCGCGACGAGGCGTCTTTTGGGTTGTTCCGCGGGGAGAAATTTTTTATGGCCAAAACTTGGCTTTTCTTGCCCCGGATTTAAGGCTTCCTAAATCATTGCTAAAACTGAATTATGGCGCCATTGGGCATTTTAACGCATCGACATAAGCAGTTTTAATGTTGCTTTATCAGCCTCTTAACGATTTTTTTTTCAATGCATGATGCATTATTTAAAAGTTATGGCGTAGGGGATCGGCCGTTGGAAAGTGTTTTTATGAGTATTATTATGAATATCGCTCTTTGAGGTGGGAAGACAATGGCTAATACTAAAATTTATTTAATTTTTATGATTACTCCTCTTTTTTCGTCAAACTCAGTGTAATATAAAAATTCGCGGGAATATTGCACGAAAAGTTATAACCTTAAAATAAGCGTAAAATTTATATTTTATAAAGCAGGTAAAAGGGTAATTTCAAAAAATTCTTCATTTTAAAATCTGGGAGAATGAGATGTTCTTTAAATTTGGGAAATTTTTAACTCGAAAATATGAAAAAAAAATAAGAATAAAAATTTAAAATAAATAAATAAAATAATTTTTAATAATAATTTTTAAATTTAAAAATTTTAATCATATAAACTAAATTAATATACAATAAAGATTCGATTCGAAATTTTCGCAATGCTTGTTAAGCAAAGCAATCAATTTAAATTTATCAACTTGCTAACACGAATTTCACTTACATCGTTAATGTATATTAAACAATTACTTGAGCTTCTGATTAAAACTAAATCGAAGTTACTCCGCGCAACGATGTGAACTTACAAAATCCCGCCCCCAGACACACTTTACACACAGACTCAGTGGTAGTCTCCAATTCTAGGAATTAATTCTATTGTGGTACACACGCTAAGGGAATATTAATTCGACGCTTTTCAAATTCACGAACGAACGAAACAGAGAGAGAGAGAGAGAGAGAGAGAGAGAGAGAGAGAAAGAGAGAGGGAGGAGGAACGGACGGAGAAAGTAATAGAAATATCGGAAGAGGGGAAGCGAGAGTAAATGCTCGATGCGTGAATGGGCCCCGTTACCGATTGTGTGTACAAGGAATTAATTCCGTTTCGTGCCTCTCGAAGCTTAAGGCACACAGATGTGTTGTTGGCAAAATACCAGAGTTTTCTCTATTTTACTCTAGTGCACCCTTTCGTTATGACGAATAAGCATGCTCGGCTTACAAAGAGACAACTTCATTCGAAACCGAGGCCTTTTATAATTTAATGGTCGTGTAAATAAACATTGCTGGCGGTGTGAGGATAATGACATTCGCCTTTCAATTTCTCACTTGGGAATTTTAAATGTAGATTTTGCCTGAGTTTTAGGTATGATAATTTGACATTTAGAAGTCTTATTCTGCGACTTTTAGATGAGTAAGTTGTCTCTTTTATGTGCTTTATTTTTGGTGGTTAATACATTGGCGGGGAAAATCATCGGAAACTAAAAATAAAAATAAAATTCTAATTTATTTAATACCGGTATATTTAAAAAGTAGAAAATTACATATTTTTTATTTTTAGTTAATACCACATTTTTTTACTTCAAACGTAGATAAAAATTTTTCGTAGTTATTTTTTTAATTTATAATAATATCAGATCAAATTAACGAACACCTTTCCAATATTTCCTCTTTTTTAATAACTTTGCAGTTTGCGCAAAAATATCGAAACACAAACAGTACCTTCGGTTTGCCGCATAAAAAAAAAGAGTAAAAAAGATTTTTGCGGAAAAAGCTTTTCACGCGCGAAACATAAATTAAAAAAAAGCTCGAGCTCGAGAGCGCGGATAGTTATTTCAATAATGAAACTCTTTTATTTCCCGAATTTGCAGCGATTCACGGAATTAAGAAAGTTACGACAGCTCGAGCGATTTTCAATTTTCTATCTCCCGTCCCTCTCTCTCTCTCTCTCTCTCTCTCTCACTTTCTCCTTTCCCTCTTCCTCCTCGGAGAGCTGAAAAAGGAAAGGTACTTTCCGGCCGGTTGCCGGCGCCGTTCGTCGGGGCTACGAGAAATTGATTGCTCCCTACATTAGGAAAAGGGGAGTTCCATTTACTTCTTCAGCCCGGGCTTCCTCATATCCTCGTCAAAGTCCGCGAGAAAGAGCGAGAAAGGGGCCGCTCGCAATAATATGTCCATCTTTCGTGCTCCCGCGAAATGAGAAATTGAATTGGCCCCCGCTGCTAATATACAGGCTCGCGGGCGCGCGCACAGGTGAAGGAGCACACGCGAGGTTCACGCGGCGGCGGCGGCGGCGGCGGCGGCGCGAACCAATCCATCATTTAGCCCTGTATAATTTGCAGCATCTATACGCGCCTGCGCGGCTCGTCGGGGCTTGACTTTATCGCCTCGTAGGATCCATTACTTAAGTCGCCAGAGATTACCGACCGCTAAAGGACCGCTCGAGAGGCCTACCAACCCCCCCCCCCCCCCCCCC
>UCOM01003161.1:0-19782 GCA_900474385.1 Ormyrus pomaceus | reverse complement strand
AAAAAAAATTGAAGAAAATGAAAATAAAACACGGAAATATAAATTTAAGTATTGTATCAAATATGATACAATAGGCATTAAAGGGTTAATAGAGGAAACACCTAATACTCTTCTGCTGGATGCAATAAAACGGACATTCAATATTCAGCTTCCTCCTGCCTTACAGGCAAGAAATTTCCTTCCCTGAGCGCACTTAGGAAACGTGTTCACGAGTCTGCCCCTTGAGCGCAGTAATTATCATTTAGTTGCCGAGGTTATGAGATCGAGGAGCTCGGAAAAAGGAAGAGGGTAGGAAATTTTGCAGCGGCACGTCGCGGATCTCTTAAGAATTCTTTTAGAATCGATGATGTATAATATAAACAGGTTGACTTGCTTGCGCAGAGAATTCGCGTTCTGCTTCTCCTACGAGTCCGTGAATTTTCAATAGGTTAATTAACATGATTCTAATGACAAAGGAACTTGAGTAGAATATATGCTCTGGTTCAGAGGAGTGCTGAAAAGGAGTAGTTTGTTATTAGATTGACTGGCGTACGGAGGAAATGCAATTGACAGGAGGTTGAGTTTATTGATTATTTCGTTCCCAAAAATGTTGCTCAACAACAAATCGGTACAGTTTCGCTGAATTAATGAGGTTTCAGGCTCTTTTATTCTACTTTATTTTCATTTTATTATTACTTAGCTGAAAACAGACCCATTCTCCGTTGCAGTAAAAAGAAACCTATAAAATACAATTAACAAACAGCAGCAATTAATAAAAGATAAAATAACTAAATTATAGTGCTAGTCAAGTTCCAAGCAGTTTATAAATTAATAAAGCCATCAATAGGAAATTCAGTTTCGCAGGCAACCGAAAATCCATCCCGAAAATTAGGAGTTGTCACCAAATTTCCTCATCTCTCCGCCAAGAGGCTTTAGATGAGCGGCAAGACTTAAACTCCGCGAGTTTTATAATTATACGTTGAGGATAGCCATCTTATCCTCCTCCCTCTTCCTTGCAAGCGATAAGCTCGTATATAACTCGCGAAAGAGGAGAGACACGAGTTCGATCGGTGTGCAAACTTATATTAAGTAGGCTTCCGCGCGAACTTTGGCCGAATCCCTATGAATATTTTAGCGGCTGCGCAAAACTTGAACCGAACGTCGCGCATATTGGAATTCTGTCTACTCGAAAGCTTCAGCCTCCTGCTTCTTTTCCCGAGCGTTAACTCGAAATTGTAAATTTCCTTTTAAGCAATTATATCTAATAAATAATAACACGAATTTTATGCACTGCATAATATTTACAAAAATAAGACGGATGCGTTAGAGTGCACACGATAAAATGTTCGTAAGGTGCAATACGGCATCGACGATTGAACCACGGCGTAAAAAGAGAAAGAATGTTACATTCGACCACTTGGTCATCTGAGAACAGTGTTCACCGCAATTGAACTTTTTTCTTTTTAGGCATAATTCTACATCTATATCTATCAATCAGTAAGAGAGAAATCCGAAAATAACCGAATGTTTCGAATTTGGCGAATCTTTCCCAAGCTTGTATCACCGATGAAATTGGAGAAAAAGCGCAAGAGCTCGTCGCGCCCTGTTTCCGGCGATAATTCCAGCTGGCGCCTGACAAATAGCCGCAGGCTGAAAAAGGCCGTAGCCTCGCCGCGAGAGCTGCTTTCCGCGGGAAACGCACTGCCCGACGGCCATTTTTCCTTGCCCCTTTTCCGGCTTGCCAACTGCTTTTTGCAGCAGGGCCGGAGCTCGGATTACTCGCTTCTGCTCGGCCGTTTGTTATCTGTCCCCGTCATGAGGTGCTAGGGCCCTTTTTGCGCCCTACAAGGCGAGGCGCTGCAGGCCGACAGCAGTTATGCGCATTTGCATGAGCTATCTGGAGAACATAGTTTCAGACTTCGCCTTCAAGGTGCTCGTTAACGGTGTCAAGTGGTACTTGTTAACGGGTGCACCTTTTGACGAGTATTCAATTGGTTCATTGTTTGTATTCGATGGTTCGAGTATATAACAATCATTTCTCGACATCTCTGTACCATTATGAAAAAAGTACTGTTATCACTTCAATCCCGAGGACTGCATAATGTTCCACGGAAGTGATCATAAACTAATCGAGTTTCCGTTACATCCACTACGAATCCACAAAATTACCGAATATAGATTTGATTAAATTAGCAAAGCGAGATCATTCTGAATATAAAAATAAAATTGGACTCTCGCGTCAATTGCAATCACAAAATTTCAACAGCACGTAAAATGAAATCTATAATTTTCTGATAGAATTTCTAATCTGTACCTAAACCTAATAGCTGCGGTTTGGTGAAACGCTTTTTTGAATTCTTCTCCAATATTTTTAATTACACTTCAGTGTTGAATTATTTAATAATGTAGCACGACGGATCTAGGAGGCGGTTAATTAAACAGCCTCAGCTATATGTAAAATCATAATTAAAATTTAATTAATTTTGACTTGTCGTCAATAATTTCTCAATCCATTGGACCTTTCCGAAGTAAGCATTTTCCCCCGAAGAGTGGAAATCAATAAATTGAAATAAAAATAAACTCAGTTAATATTATCATCATTCGGCGGCATGCAGGCTTCTTTAATAAACAGAGTGCATTCGCATCGATGCGATTAAAAATTCAAGGCAGTTCGACTCATCGATCAATCGGACGTGGGCCGAGACAGTTGGCGCAAAAGTGCATCGCGGCGCGCACTTCATTTTTGCGACTCGGTGCTGCTGCAACTTTTTCGATGCAGCTGCCTGTCGCTGCTAGAGGAGTTCCAAACGAGTTTTTCAAGCGCGCCGCTTTCGCCGCTTTCTTGCGCTTGTTTTTCATTAGGCTTCTCGACTCGTCGCGCCTTCTTTTTTCCTCAAAGAGAAGGGGCATAATTTGTCAAAATTTCGTGAACCCTGATGTCGTTACTGCATATAATAAAGAGCCGATGATAAACGTAACGGAAACAGAATCCAGCAGCAGAGAAAAGGCTGTTACTTTGTATTTTGTGTCCCGTTTTTATATAATTGGACATTAAAATGAAAGTTACGCTTAAGAGTTATGCAACGAAAAGGTATATATGTATACACCATATACTGTCTGATTAAATTCTCTCAAAAATTAACGTCATTAAACTTGTTATTACGCAAGGGAAAAGTCGATGTATACCGCGATACACGAATCTCATAACAAAGATACCTCCAATTCGGGTTTAAAAACAGTTGAGAAAGTTCAATGAAAGAATTTCTTAACCAAAATAACGCCGCTTTTATTTGGCAGATTTAGAGCTAAGGTGCCAATGTTACACCTTGGCAGTCTAGATGTTACGGACTCGGTAAAAAAATTGAAAAAGTAGGTTCAAAGTTTTGAAAGCGTCAGTTTACACTTTGTCCGCGACAAAATTTATAGCAGCTCTCTCGCAGGAACGGCTTAAAAATGCAATGAAGCACCGGATTTTTGACTCGGGCTTGTACACGTCATCAGAGTCGTCGTCGGGCGTTCGTCGGGCGTCGAGTGGCCGGCGCGTCCCGAGAGGCTCGATCATCGCGGTCCGCGTCAGTCACGTGTCACGCGTGGCGAGCCGCTGCATTAGCCAGGCGTAATTGCATAATTGGGATGCGATCGGGACTCGCGCGGCGACGTGCACCGCACGCCGAGCGGGCAAAAAGTAATCTCCTTACCTAAGGGAGGGGGATCGACCGCTTTCTTTCGATTTCGAAAAACAAACAATTGTAGGATGCAAATCAATATCGGAATGAAATTTTTCATTACTTTCCAAGGACCTTTTTCAAGAGCGTCGTAGAAGAAAAAGCAATCTCTCAACTGGCTAATGTCGGTTGCTTCCTCACTCGCTGTCGCCCTGGCATTTAGACTTGAAAACGCTGATCGATTATCGAATAACTCAATTAACGCGAGCGTGCAGTAAAAGAGCTGCCTGATTTTGACAATAGGGCAAATTTTACAAATCCAACAGCGGAACGGCCGTCGCGCTTCCGCGAGCCCTTTTTCTCTGTACAAAGAGGCGAAAACCGCGCCATTACACTTCTCCCCTGGTATTGTCTCGGTTGAAAAAATAATTAGCAAGCGGAGCTTTTTATCCTGATTATCCGCGGGGAGCTACAATTCACGGCTGCCCCGAACAGAATTCCTATTCGGATGAGCACAAAGTCGCATTAAAGATTGAACCTGTACGAGCCATACAATTTTAACTAACATCAGTGCAATAAGCATTCTCGTTACAGTTCGCCAGAAGCAATGGGATCGTCAAGATTTATGACCGCGAATTCATGAGACAAATTTATGATTTACGAAAACTATTATACGATGACGCGCTTTAAATGAAACGTTGTTTGAAACTTTAATTTCAAAGTTTTACTATATAAACAATATAACAGTGTATATAACTGTGTTAAGTAGCAGCCGTAAATTTCGCAGAGTTGCGTGTTTTGAAAACTTATTTCCTAGCGAGTGTTCAGCATTTCTCCAAGTTCATTATCGAAGAAGCGCCGAAGAAGAAGTATTATAAATGAAAAGCAAAACCATTGTCTCTCAATTCTCTGTGGACTTGCTGGTCTTTCGCTTGAAATAATTCGAAGCCCGTTGAAAGGCAGGCTGATCGAGTGACGAATCCGGGAGAAAAACAAGCGCGACAAAAAAGTCTAGTGCGCATTAATAGCTCGTTCCCAGGCAGCCAAAGGTATATGTACGTAGACCGAAGGGGAAGAAGAGCCCTCGATTCTATCCACGCACAATGCAGGCGCATTTCAGCTCGAAGCCTTTATCCCCTTAAAATTTCATCGGGGGCGCGCAAAAATCATTGACCGTCGCTCGGAAAGGAAGGAGTGGGGGGGGATTTAATTATGCAGACAGCTGCGCCATCATGAATTCATGGCGAATGCACTTATGCCCCGTGCGATTCTCCCGAGAGAAAAACCCACGGTACGAAAGGGGTTGGGAAAAAGGAAGTAATCAGCGGGCGCGTGCGTCTTCGGGACTCGGCGCGATGGGAACTTCTTCTCTTCCTCTCTTTGCGCCTTATCTAATGCTCAACTCGTACACAACCGCCGCTGACTCACCTTCGCCTGCGATTAACCTTCGAATAGTTTTCCTGCTGACGAGGCTAATTAAGATTGCAGGACAAGTCGCTAAATCTTCTCTGCCTTTGGAGTCGCATTTCTATATTACCGTATTACAATGCGACAACGCCGCTGGAGATGGCGTTGCGCGGTGTGAAAAATTTTTATTCCTCTCAAAGTGAAGGAAACATTGCGCCTTTAATAGTCTTTGGAGAGTACGAAGGCCTGCAGGCGCTGAGGAATTCAAGAGCGGAAGCAGCCATTGAGTGCGGCAAAGTAATGCCGGCTCCTCTGAATTGTCTCTACTTGTTTGGCTAATTTAAAGAGGGGATTTGAGATCTTTTTTAAAAGCAGCCTGCAGTCGTTGCTCGCGTACTCAAATTTTTCCACGATATCTTGATTGCTATAAATAGATTCCGCGTGGCGCACCTCAGACGGGGAGTTAACCCGTGAAACGAGCGAACAGACTGCTCTCAACTTGGTTACTTATCGTACGCGTCGTTGGCTTGAGAACCCACGGCAGGCCTACTATCGCATTCCCTTCTGTGCGGATCTTCATGCAGAAGTGTACGCTTCTCTCGCCTCAGCTTGCTTCCTCTCTTCCGCAAGCGTAAGTCGATAAAAAATTATTTATTTTCTTATATTTAGTTAAAATGTGAAGAAAGCCAACGTTGTAGAGTCTGACGCTTTACAAACAGTAGTTATTTATTCTTTAGTAACTAATTCCACGCATCTCGATTATTAATTAAATTTTTTGAATAGGCAATTTTGTCATTCCGCTGCAGCCTCTCGCTTTTTTCCACTTTATTTCTACGTAATTTTTAAATATAAAATTCTGAGTTTATTCCACCGATTTCAATGCGTTTTATTACAGTGAAAAACGAGCATATTCTCATTTTGCTAGTTTTATTTAGTATAAGGAAATGTGTAGCAATAATGCATGTTGCGCTATTTATGGCGAAAAGAGAGTCGCCTTTTTCTTTAACCGCGGCTCGTATTTATCGCGCCTACAATAAAGCTCGAGAGCCAAGGGAGAAGGAGCAAGGGAGAAGAGGAAAAGTGCATCTGCATACATAGGAGCGAGATGATTCGCGGGAGAGTCCTCGAGGATGCAAATGGAATTTGTCTCGACCCCCTGGTTTTATGTTTCAGCGGAGATACGCCCGAGAGGAGAGCGGAGGAGCGATGCATTCGTAATTTTCTTTTTGCGCCGCCATCCCGCATTTATTTC
The DNA here is from genome assembly GCA_900474385.1 of Ormyrus pomaceus. NCBI lineage: Eukaryota > Metazoa > Arthropoda > Insecta > Hymenoptera > Ormyridae > Ormyrus > Ormyrus pomaceus. Next base: position 13,479 of record UCOM01003161.1, on the reverse strand, counting down.
AGTTATTTTCGCGTTACTATTATTATTACCGCCGCTCCGAAAGAGGCACGAAGGAGAAGGAGAAGGAGAAGGAGAAGGAGAAGAAAGTAAAGTGAATGCAAATGTCTGCTCCGCGCGGGCCCTGCTAATGAAGCCCTCTGCGATTTGCGTTTAGAGTTGAACCTCGGTATTTCGGTTTTTAAACTGAAAACAACAAACGTTCTCCCAGAGTAATTAGAAAAGCCTCGGAGAAATGACAGGTGGCCGCTCGGCGGATGAATCATCGCACATCGACCGGACGGCCCGTTGAGTCATACGTCGGAGTTTAGCGGGCAACCCCTCGGTATGCAGATTAAGGTGTCGGTCATCAGCTCGAGAAATCGATCGCTGCTCCTTCCGAGGCGTGACTGTCAGGCGATTTTCCTCTGCGCCCTTGAGGCTTCGCAACGGACACGACTATATTCCCGCCGATGAGTCAGCTCGCCGCTCGAAAAGGGCTTTTGTTTAGTCAATTAATTGAGCCTGGCTGTTTCCTCGAACGAGCGGTAAAGATTTCATTGAATCCCATTAATAATGCAGGCGCGAGGGAAAAGCAGCAGCTCCTGCGGGCCCGAAAAATCGTAAATTTCCGACGGCTTACCTCGAAAGCCCAACAATATCTTTTCCAGAATAATATCGGAATAATGTATTCCTTTAATAAACATAAAAGACCTCGGAATATATATATATTTCGCTGGCGGCCCTCGCGAAAAATCAATGCTCCCGCGGCCGACGTAAGCACTTTATATGCAGATTACGCACGCGTCGCCTTAGAGCCTCGCTCCTTTGGCGAAAGAAAGCCCGGCTCGAAATTCAGTCGCGCTCTTACCTACGTGTCTGTCTATCGGTCTTCCTCCCCGCGAGAGCCGCGAGAGCCGGTAAATTATGGCAGCTCTCTATTCGTTTCTCTCGGGCACTTTTTGCTCCGAGCTAGCCAACGCGGACGGCGCGCTTTTGATTTAGCGCGGCAGGCGCGCCGCTGACCAGAAGCCATTGAAAAATTCTCCGAAAGCTGCTGGCTGTTTATTGGAAAATTTCTCCCCTCCTGCCTACGGCTACGCGCCCCGGTCAAAACTTTTTATCCCTTTGGTTTATTTTAAACGACAATTTTCCTTCCCTAAAAAGCCATAGCAAGTTTTCAAACATGAGCGTCATTAAAAATCAAGTCATTATCAAAGAACAAGGGGTAACTTCATCGTGAAACCGCAGTGCGCCGCAATATTCTGAACGCAGGAAAAAGAAAGGTACCGTTTTTAAGAGGATCCCAGGCGGGGAATTTCGACGCTTTTATTTATCTGCTGGCCGCCGATGCTGGCTTTTAATTTTAAGGAAAATTAAGAAGCAAACTAGGATATTTATTATATAGTTGCAGCTGAGATAATCTATTTTAGTTACTTCGTAGTTTAGATTCATTATCGTGTATATACATATATAATTATACTGTTATATACATATACAATATTTTCTGCTTAGGCAACTAAAAATTGTTAAAAAAAAAAGTTGACAAAAAGTTGACAATCTTGACAGCGGTATCAAGAACTTAACGGATGGATAGCTTGATTTTGAAATTGAAAACGAATTTCAAATCACTAGCTGAAAATCTAGCCTGAAAAAGCTTCCAGTGATGGCCTATTCATTTTCAATTCTTTCCTTTCACTAATTAAGACATTCTTTCGATAATATAAAGGTAAGGGAAAAAAAAAATTATCTTCTTAAAGTCTGAAAAGTCGACTGAACGATTCGCCAGCGTCAGAATCTCGGGATTCTTTTAATAAGGATTCTAATAAAGAAGGATAAATCAAGCTGGTTCTTTTCTTCGGGCGCAACAACGGACTCCGCCAGACAGGTTAATCGCGCAGTATGTCGTCGGCGAATAATGGGCTTCTTTCGGGATAAATGTGGCGCACCGACGAGGACACTCGCCGACCGAAGTGGTGAGGTTTTGCGCTGCTTTTTTCGCCCCGTTATGAGGAACCTTGTGAGGAATTAGCTTGCGCTCTCTTTGTGCGGTCTGTATTTTCGTCAAGAAATAGAGGAAGCTCCATTAGGGGAGAGGTCGGCTTAGTTTGCTTTTTTTTTTCGCCAACTAATCTTTTCGCGGTCTTAAAATCTGCATAACTCTACGAAAATTCCCTTCAGCATTAAAGCGGATGAGCAAACAGTTTTCCAACGTACTTTCATGTACACTTTTTTTCTGATAGCGTATGCTGAATCTTCTTACTTGCATTCCAGGTGGCCGCTTTAACGCTCTGATGCGCACCGGCTTATTTTCAATAACAGTTTTAATGCATTTTCTAAAGTTTGCCTCGCGATAAAGATTTAATTACACTAATTGCAATTCTATTCTACAGATACATAATTCGTGGATGAACGTCTCTTGAGCGATAAATCGCTGCTTTCAAGGCAAACTTCAATGCATTATTCATGTAAGTAGGTAATACTTTCTATAAAGAAGCACAAATATTCGATGATTAATGGCAGCCAGCAGCCAAATATCCAGCCTCCTCGTTTAAAGACTGGGGCGTTGCGCAAGCAGCAGAGGCTCTTCTGAAATTATTCATCCGTCTTGGCCGCAAACAACGGACGACAACAAAAGTGGTCCCCGTAAAAGCCAGCTGAAAAGGAAGTAGCAGTGCGCCGAAATTGTCGATTCGACGCGAACAGCTTCGGCAAACACAGAGCCGTCCCGAGACGAGCATTGAGAGGAGCGGAGAGGGGGAGAGAAATCACGACAGACGAGCGAAGGAGAGGAGTGATGGATATGCTAATCGGACGCGAAACCCCCGACAATGAGAGCCTGTCCTTTTTATCGCGTCGCGGAAGAAAGGAAAGAAAGAATGGGGTGGAGGGCGGACCCAGCCTGCACTTTCATTAGTCTGAATCGACTACTTTCGGAAAGTGGCGTAAACATCGGGGGGATCCGAGTTCTCTCGATATACCAGTTGTGGAAATTCGTAAGACGTTGTTCAGTGGCTTGCTGGACATTTTTATGGATCTCCTTTTTTCCTCATTACGCATTCTATTCAATTACAAGTCTGATTGATTCCTTTTTTCAAACGGTACTGTCCAGTTTTGTTTCTTCGTGAAAAAGTACATTACGTGCTCATGTTTTTTTCTCTATCCGGTTTATAACTAATCGTTTATTTTTCACATGCCCGATCATTTCGTTCATAAAACTAAGCGAGTTAATTCTCTAGCAGAAAAAAAAAGAAAACGATCTTATTTGCTTTTCGGATTAACGGAGCTTTAATGCAACGGAGCAATGCTACGAAAATAATACGTTTAACGCCCAGATAGCTGGAAGAAGCAAGGCGAGAAAGGCAGTAACCAAGTCAGGGAAGGAGGGAATGAAAGTTCGCGGGCAGAATTCGTGAATTAATATTAACCGGCTCGGGAATAATTATCAAGCGAAGCAGAGCAGAAGCAGAAATAAAGAGAAATAAGGCAGCGCGCAGAATTAGCCGGGTATAAACGTTCAAAGGCATTCGGCGCCGAGGACACGAATTAATCCCCCTGACTTCGGCAAGACCGCGACGAAGCGCAGCAAAAAAAGAGCAAGTAGAGTTATTCGAAGGCACAAAGAACGGCGCCCTTGGGGATTTCCGCTTAGGACAAGATTTTGAAAATCTAGCGAGAAGCGTCGACCAATGCTGCCGCGTTCGCTTAATCGGCTTTTTTCGGCCGAGCTTTGACCTCGATTAATCCCGCGGATGAATGGCTCACTCTTTCTCTACCGAGTCTAACGCTCGGGCCGCCTTGTGTGCTACAATCATTATTTTGACGCTTCGAGTATTCGTGCTCGACGCTCAAGCCTCTTAAAGCTGATTTTTTCTATTATTAGTATAGTAGAAAGGAACGCGAACTGGATATTTCAATAAAATGACTACTCTGATGAAGTTTAATCATCTTACGCAAGCAGTTTAAGGAAAATAACAGAGTCCGTTTATCGCTTGGCCGCAGTGCGAAAGAAAACATCCTCCTCCAGTCGGGCTCTCATTGTCGCGTTTGTTCATTGTCGAAAGCGCGCGCTTGCTTAACGAGTGTCATAAGCACCTCTCGTACTTTCTGTAGTGGCTGCATCAACCTGTTATGAGATCGCAACTGCTGAATGAAACCTGGCTAAGGCCTTACATTTCGTAACGCGACGGCAGCGCCACTCTGTGAAAAGTAGTTAGCGGCACAGAGTTGGCAAGCTTTTTCAAGGCTACTTATGGCTAATTAATGCGCGAGATCGGAAAATAAACTGAAAATTGCTAAGCCAATAGTTAAAAGAAGGTAAGGTGAAAAAAAAAGATTTTCGCACCGAGAATAAAAACAAAGAAAGCAAGCAAGCAAGCAATCGGTTCGACGGCTTCTGACATACCGAAAGAGTGAGTACTCGCAAGTCCCATTGACCCAAATACTTAATTGCAAGCGTGATTTTCTCTTTTCCTCTTTTACAATGGGCATCCAGTGTACTCACCCGCCGTACAACGTCGTTGTTATTGTCACGGATGACGCACGACTAGATCCTCGAGCATTCCATCGTACTCGCGACAAAAATTCTAGCTCTCAATTTCCCAAAGGCCTATTTGTTTTATGAGCGCGTTATCAAGCGCTTATTAAATTAGAGCGCGGAAGCAGTTTGAGATTAATAAACGGAATATGTACGCTGAGCTGGACTTGTTACTTAGAATGTTATTCAGCACGAAGGAATGAAGAAGGAAAAAAAGCGAGGGCAAAAGTCGACTTTGAGCAATGTAAAAATACTCACGGTGCTTGATGTGCAGTCTGGGTAGCGGATCCGACGGCCAGGCGTGAACGTTCCTGAGCACAATCAGGCAGCAGATCAGGGCGGCCGCTGTCGCCATCGTGCTCGACTGTTGCTGCTGCTGCTGCTGCTGCTGCGTTGCTGCTAAACTCGCCGAGGCACTCGCCCAACAAGGAGACTAACCCGACCGCGCTGCTCAGCGCATCAGCTCCGTAGAAGGCGGCGTCCTCCTCATCCTTGCCGCCAGAACCTCGATATCTGCAAAATGACCGATTATCTTAGAGCTCTTGCGGGAAGGAAAACAGTTCGTTTAAAATCAGCTTTCGCTTGCAGCTTACAATCTTAATTTTAATTGCCTTTAATGCTATTAAACATTTAATCAAGTACGCAATTTCAGCAGCTTAAAGCTTGCGCGCGAATGTACTGCCGAAAGCACTGTATCACGACGCCATTTTTTATTCTTTTTATAAATAAAAAATTGTTTTCTAAGCTTTAAAATGTGACTAAAAAGTTGTAGAAGTTTTGGAAAAAATAAATATTTTTTTCCCCTTAAAAAAAATTCATAAAAATCGCTTCATTTTGACGCTTTATTTTGCAAAAATCGTACTTTAAAATCCTGCAGGGCTACCACTACAAAATTGAAGAAAAAGCTCCTGAGTTAGAAAGTTTTTAAAGCGGCCGCTGAGTTAGGAGAATTTTGAAGCTGTCCTGACGCGTCATAGACGTCACATACTATGTATTTCGTAATAAATGTCGTATTATGAATCAGAAAATTAAAAAAATAAAGCGTTATTCATTTTCATGAAATTTCATTATAAAATCGTTTTTGTTTTTGTTTTATTATTTAAAAAGTAAGCATTGACATTTTTTTATTTTGACTGTAATTAATGCTTTACACATTCTTTGAAACTTCTAGAATACATTTCGAAATAAAAAAAAATGTGATTTTTGGTGATGTTTGACTGTACTCTTACCTTAAAGGGGAAGTACGTACATACATACAAAGATACGTACTGTACGTACGTACATCCAATCATTTTTTAAAATCTTTTTTGGACTCTGAACCTAAATATATGCTTCTACGTCAAAATATTATAAACGAATAATGTTGTCGTTCCAAAGCTTTCTCTATGAGAAAGCAAAAGGATTGAAATCTCATCACCTTACGAGGAGAGTATACGACATTTGGGTAATGAATTTTCCTGTAACTTTGGAATATGTTTTCTAATGTTAAAATATGAAGGAAGCCGCGTCCATTCGACCTAACGCTCGTTTTTTCAAAAGTTATGTGCTCTTTTAGCAAAAATCTAAAAAAAATCGATTTTTATATAATCGTGCATAGCTTCTCAACTATTAATGGTACAGTATTTTAACTCCCCGCATTTGAAAGGCGAAGTCAAATATTATCGATTAAAAAAAATTACATCAAAACATCTTTATTTGTTCAACAGTTAAAGCTAAATAAAAATTTGCAATAAAATTAGGTTAAAATTAAATACGTAGATTTTTTATGTTATTTTAATGGTCACTCTTTGTTTGACTATAACATTTGAACAAATAAAGATTTTTAACATTAGAAAATATATCCCAAAGTTACAGGAAAATTCATTACCCAAATGACGTATACTCTCCTTGTTAGTAATAAAAATTAAACATACGAAAACACTGCAATCAATTTTTAAATAGTCAAGTATATAATCAGTATTATCCTTTAACACATTAACCTTTAGAGGATCGGAATGACGCCTTGAGGTGTCATATCCCGACTCGCCAAAGACTTGTCCTTAGTTTAATCTTTTGTGCATAACCTAAACTCACTTTTTCATAGAAAAAATAGGCTTTTTAAATTTCTCAAATTCCGGTCCTCTAAAGGTTAAAGCTCACCTCTTCAACATGAAGACTATATAAAAATGTATAATCCCTTATCACTTTAAAACTCACCTTGTCAAAGTTAAATGTATAATAAAAATTGAACAAACGAAAGTATTGAAATGAATTTTTATAGTCAAGTATATAATTAGTATTATTATCCTTTACCACATTAAAGCTCATAATCTCTTATCACAAGTGCACAAAGGAAATGTTTATCGCAGGAGTAGAGTTCGAAAAAGATATGTGTGTGAATAAATTTCGAAAATGATATCTGTGCAAGTGTAGTATTTACTATTTTTCTAAGCAGCATATGCAAAGTTCCATTTATTTACTATGCGCATGTTTCTGAATAGTGTAGGAATATGATACTTTGTGCACAGTGTTTCTGAAAATAACTTTGCAGGTATTTGCTGGTCCGTCTTTAAAAAGTTTGTGGTGTCTTATACAGAGAAATATGTTTTACGAACGTTACATTACGCAATAAGTCCGCAAAATATATTATAATTGGGCGGGAATATAGACTAATGTTAATTTTACACTTCGTTTTCTTACACTTGCTTTTGTCTTGCGAATAAAACTTAATTTGTGCGAAATTCATCTCTGTTGTATTAAGTAATTCCCTATGGGTAAGTAAAGAATATAAGCTTTAATTTTAAGAGATTAGATTTAAATTCTGTTTTATGTTTAATTTGTTAATACTTATATACTTGACTATTTACAAATTGATTTCAATTTTTTTGTTTGTTTAATTTTTATTATACATTTAAGATTGACAAGGTGAGTTTTGAAGTGATAAGATAGTATTTATATTGAATAGATGAGTTTTATTATGGTAACAGATAATACTAATTATATATTTGACTATTTATAAATTGATTTCAGTGCTTTTGTTTGTGTAATTTTTATTACTAAGGTGATGTTATTTCAATTCTTTTTTGTTTAATTTGTTAAACCATACTTGCGTTATTTTATACTTTTGTAGTTTGGAATCTCTGAAAATTTTCAATACAGAATTGTAAGACTCATAAAATTACCTGAATGTTGTTCCTTGTTGTATTGGGCATTGCGTAACAAAAGGTACTCCATCGTAATACTGTGATCCTTTCTGCCAAATTCCATGCCAATGAATAGTTACTTCCATACCTTCCATGTGATTTTCAACATCAATAACGACTTTATCCCCTTCACAAACTTGTATGCTTGGTCCAGGTATCATTCTATTAGCCGTCAAAATACCTCGTTCAACACCATCTGCTAATACACATTGACAGTGACTCCATACTGTGTTGGTTGCATTTGGTGTGCATACTTGACACGCACTTTAAAAATATGTTATGATATTACTATTAATTCTATATTTTTACGATTATTAAAGAAATTTTACTTAATTAATTAATATTTAAGAAAAAAAGTCTGCAAATTCATTACAATTATTATATACATAAGAATAAGTTCTTGTGAGTTATAATTTAACCAATGTAACCAACGATATAATTTGTGTAATATCAAGATTTAAAATTTCAGATTTCTGAATCTCCTCTTAAAGTTTTTATATGTACGTGTCTTTTTTGTCTATTTATTATGGGATGCGTATTTTTTAGGAGCATTCTACAATTATTATCCGAACTACTCGACTAATTCTAACAATAAGTAAAGCAACACTCCTATGACACGGAGCGAGTTTCGCTATCTTGAATTTTGTGACTTCGATCAAAAATTTGAATTAAGCAACATCCCATTAAAAACGTTTTGGCTTTCAAATTACATGATTTATTCCACTCTAAACGTAAAAGCCAACCTTCAGGATTAAAGTTTCAAGTTCAGGCGCCATTTTTAGTTTGCCATCTTAAATTTTGCCATGTTGACCTTTGAATTGAATTCAAATGTGAAAGCTATCAGACCAGATGCGAGGGTTAGATTCTATCCTTAAACTTGAACCTTTGCCGATATAAAAAAACAATTGTCGATTATTTTTTGTAACTCTCCAAGTTTACAAAGTTTCATCCAAATCGGTGAGTAACACTTCCGTAGTGTTACTTGTATGACCAGACGTCGGCCGGATACCGCCGCCTCCGCGGGCGCGCTGTCGACGTACGCACAGCGCGCACTCTGAGCAAACGGCACTGCCTGCGCAGAGGGTTTTCCTGCCAGGCGGTTACACGCACTCCGTTCATACGGAAATCAAGCGGGTTCGCAAGGAGCGAACTCGCGTTATTAACGGATGGAGTCTGAGCGCATTGCCGTCGCGCTCACACCCCATACTTTTCTCGTTGCATTTATTTTCTCATTACAACGGGAAAATAACCGTTACAGTTTATAATACTGCTTTTGCTTTACCAATATTTTTTTTTGAAATCATCATCAGGTCGCCGATGTTGATATGCAGGTAGTGCGCTTCGTAGTTTTCGGGGTCTATTTGTCGAATAAACTTCAGATGGCTATTTCCAAGTAACCGGTTGTCGATAACATGTCCAAGTAGTACACTCCGTAGTTTTCGAGGTGTATTTGTCGAATAGACTTGAAGTAGCTATCTCTAAATACCGAGTCAGCGATGGCGTTGTCCAAGTAGTGCGGGCTGTCGTAATTGAAGTGTAGATATCGATTTGATTTACGGAGACTATCTCTAAGTGTTAGAAGTTTAGACTGCACCTAGACATTATCATCGGCGACCAAGTGCCGTTAAATAGCGTCCTCAAGGTGAATCGACACTTAGACCGCGAAAACTTCGGAGCGCACCACCTGGACATCATTATCGGCCTGTTACTTGGAGGTAACTATCTCAAGTCTATAGTAGTCTAAAGTCTTCGAAAATTCTTACGAAACCCTGCGTAATCTTCCATAATCCCTGTTCTATTCTTGACAATAACCTAAACTATGGCTCGCCACAGCCGGGACGGGCCAGAAAAGTTCTACATGCCTAGTAAGGGCCGCGCAAAGGTGCCGTAATGCTTGCATTGCAATTATTTCTACTCGGGTCAGTGGTAAAGAGCTTGCCTAGAAAGAACAAAGTTCTGGATTCGAGTCCAGGTTCAGGAAAACATTTTTTTAAATTTTTATCGTTTTACTAATGAAAAAAAATCTCTAAATAAAACTTTTTAACTTATGAATTACTGATAAGACGAGAAAAAATATAATAGTATTTATTTGTCTATTTAAGCTATAGTATTCTCAAGAAAGAATTATTTAGTATAAATTAGAGTTGGACGTACATTAGATGATGCTCGTTAACAATATATTGCCAAGCTATTGCCGATGCATTTTTCAATTGGCAGCTGTAGTTTATTTCCTGGGCGATGAAACAGACGAACGAGTGCACCAGCTGACAAGAGCTCCATCGTAGTCGGACGAAAATGAGCAGCCAAGGCTACATCATCGCAGAAGAGAGGCATCAGCGAAGTGTAGCAGGTACAGCTGTAGAAACACCGACGACCAAGAGATCGGCGACGAAGCACCACCGCCGCACGCACATTCATATCCAGTTACGTCACGTGCGGCGCTGAAACTCTGCAAGTGCGAGAGAGAGAGTTAGATACGCCTCCCTTGTTTCTCTTCCGTTCGAGACTGCACAACTCGCTGGCGTACCCGCCATCGAGTGGAGGCGCCGGAGGGGGGAACCGATGATGATGCCGGTCTTTCTCTCTTATCAAGAATTAGCCGGCGGCAATCCAGTAAAGGCGCGCGGCCGCTGGAGAAACCTACAGCTGATCGCCGATCTGACTCAGCGAGCAGGTGGTGTTTGGATAACGTGTCTTTTCGATAGTAGAGTCTGGTGACGCTGTTATGACGGTAATAGTGACACTTGCTACACCAATCCCGAAAAGCTTAACCAGCGATTAACCATCAATTAACACCCGAATGATAAGCCTCAGCGACCAATCAGGTGCCATTTGGGATGAAGAAGGGGACCGCCAGCGAAGAAGAAGAAGCGGCCATTATCGGCCATTTGTTGCTGAGCCTTTGTAAAGAATAGACGTGGTTTGCCAAAGTGCTTGAGTGCGAAAGTACTGCGGAGTCATAGTCGACGAGAAAATAATGTGCGAGATAAAAGCAGAAAGTACCGGCGCGGGCATCTTCAGAGAGCTTCAGAAAGTCACTTTTATACAGTGATTTTCTCGGGTGTTATTTAAGTTAAAATTCGTGAGTGCTCTCGGCGCGAGCGGAAAAGGCGCGGCGCACATGTTTGATCCAGCTTTAATATAGTCGTTCTTATTGTTTTCTGAAAGAAAAAGCTTTGTAACGGGTAAAAAATTTCAAAGTTGAATTTGGTTGATTTTCAATATTTTCAAGGTTTTTGAGTCAAAAAAATTGTTTCAAATAGAAAGATCATTAAATGAAATGTTTAAACCCGAAATTTTGCTTTAATTTGATGATCTTAAGGTTCATAATTAAAAAATAATGTCATTTTTCATGATGTTTGAATGTACGTGCGTATCCCAAAATTTTCTCTCCACGATAACTTTCGAACGGATGGATATAATGAGCTGGAATTTTGCATGGGTTTTGAACATGCTTGAACTTAGAATTGATTAAATTTTTTAACACTTCTGATAATTTTAAGTATATTTTTAATGATATTTTTAAAAAATATGGAACTAAGCTAATATGTATTACCTATGATATATATATATATATATACATATAACATATATATACCGTATAACATAAAATGTATATATAACATACATGACATACATATACAGAGCATATATATAACATATTACATATACACTCCCCAACAAAATTAACGCACCATTTAATTCCGATGAAAAATGGCTCATTTTCGAAGATCGATATCTCGGGAAAAAACATCGTAGGGGGTCATTTTTTTTTTAAAAGAAAGGTTAAAGTTTCTACTTTAAGATGGTGGTATTGATTTTTCGATATAACGCAACCCAAACTTACGTGACCTTGAAATTCAAGGTCATTTTTCAAAGCTCAAAATTTGTAAATTTTGGCGATGCGCCTGCGCGTGGGTGATTTTTCCTCGATAATTCTGATCATTGTACCTTAAAATACAACTCTTACCCTTTAATTTAAAAAAAAAAATTGACCCCCTACGATTTTTTTGACGATTTGGCAGCGTTTTAAAAATTGTATTTTGTATTTTTACTTAAAATAAGATAAAAATTATAAAATAATAATGTTTAAAAATTTTAAGAATTCGTTTTTTACACGCACACACATATGATAGGCTAAACCCGATCGGCTACCTCCTCGTGATGCTTTTCTGGTAACGCTAAAGTCGACGATAATATTCGTTTAGTTCGGATACGAATTCTCCATTCTCCAAGAAAAGTGTTTTTTTAATACAATTTTTAAAACGCTACCAAATCTTCAAAAAAAATGGTAGCGGGTCAAATATTTTTTTAAATTAAAGGGGAAGAGTTTGACTTTAAGGTGCAATGATCAGAATTATTGAGGAAAAATCACCCACGCACAGGCGCATTGCGAAAGTTTACAAATTTTGAGCTTTGAATTTCAAGGTTACAAGTTGGGGTTGCGCTGTATCGAAAAACCAATACCACCATCTTAAAGTAAAGACTATAACATTTCATTGAAAAAAAATTGACATCCTACGACCTTTCTTTCCTGAAATTATTAATTATATTTATGTAAAAGTTTAGGGATTTCTAAAGCCTCGTTCACCCAAAGTTATATGAAACGTTTGCAATCGGTTCTGGGCCGTAGTAAAGACTCTTAAAAAAATAACCCAACTTATCCCAAGACCCCTTTCATGCCAAGAAAGAATATCCCCCGTTGAACGGGGTGCCTGGCTAAAGTAATAATTTCCCTATCCAGTGTGGTACGCATATATTCGGGAAGTTTGAGGAGGATCTCCAAAGTGACAAAAAAGCCTCAAACTTCCGTACACGTGCTGAAAAAACTCCTCAAAGTGGTCAAATTGCTATTATAATGTAGACTTTTAATTATTAGTTAGATTAAATCGTCTCACTACAACTAAGCCGAGCTCGCTGACTGCAATCCTTGCGAGACTGGTGAGCGCATGTTGAACGATGTAGTTCTTACCTTTTTGGAAGTCTCGCCCTGGGCTGAAAAATGCAAGAGGCGGGAAAACGGCGAAAGCAAATAAAGCAAGCGTAAAATTAAAAAGCTTATATTTAACAAATAGAAATAAATAAAGTCATCTACAAAGCCGACACACAACTTCTCTAAATGAAATTATGTTACAGTCCCACTAGATTTCTCCGCGTTCGTCTCGTGACAAGTTACAATTCATAAATGTAACAGCTAGCTTCGAATCGCGGGGTCGACACAACTCGTCCCGAGACGGGCTTCTCGCGGAAGACGTGGAGGATGATATCGGCTCGGCAGGGCTCCATCAGGTCTCAGCTTCAAATCTCACACCGTAAACACACTCAAGTAAGCTAAATTAGCAAGATAAATTTCAATTCTAGCGAAGAGGAAATAACACGAAACTACGCGACATCTCGCACGTACCGAACTACCGTTAGTCAATTATTAAATTGAGAATCAAACGCGGATCTACTGAACGCACGAGCACTCAGTTTCACGGCAAGCGAGACAGTGTCTTCGTTCGAACGCTGTCGGTGCTCTCTAGTCGCGTTGCGGTGTTGTCAGCTCTCTTTTTCCTTGGAGTCGCAGGTTAGCGGTGGCCCTGCGGAGTCCCGTTTTCAGAGCGGAGCTTTGGCGGTCTTTTTGACTTGGCGAGGCGGATTTGCGAGGGACCAGGCCGCAGCGGTGGATCAGGCCGCTAATAATCAGTACCGCACTCTACACTCCTACCGACGGGACGGAGTCGCAGACGTTTGACCGCTGCCCTACTCGGCTTCACGCCTCTGGAACAGCTGATAGTGTCT
>UCOM01003160.1:0-19767 GCA_900474385.1 Ormyrus pomaceus | reverse complement strand
TATAACCATTATAAATACTAACATTAGGGTTCACCCATTAGAGCTAATGTAAAAGTTAATATTTTTGAAAAGTAAAATCTCTTCGGTTTGTCTGGCAACCTGACCTAAGTTTGATATCAAAAAAATTCTTTAATTTCGAACTTTTTCAACGTATTTTTTATTTTTTTTTCTTATGGACTTGCTAATTCATCGGAGCCACCGTGCATATTATATGACAAATATAATTAGTACTTATCTTAAATTGGTATATATATACTTTCAGTGTCGTGCATATTGATGTCTCCTGTGCATGCGATTATGCTCTAATCATTATTGGTATACGTTTCTATATTGTTGTAACACGTAAACAATACAAATAATTTTAAGAATTTAATTTTCACTTTAAATAATTAATTAATAAAAACTATATATATTGTTAAGAAACAAAAAAGGAATTATGGCATGCATGCATCAATAAAATATTATCTTTTAAATAACATTACAACGTTTTATCTTTATCTTTATTTATCATAAATTTTCTACAAAATTACGTTATAAGTACATTTATGCTTAAATAACATATTGTTTACTTCTTAAAATAAATGTACATTTTGATTATATCTCGAGATATGAAAAAAAAAAATCATCGTGATATAAAATAAAAATATAAACTTTTATAAATCCATTTTTATCTATTAAAACTTTACGAAGTTATGTTTCGAAAGTTTTCAGAACTTGAAAATTAACGCCCTTATATGCTATGGCTCTAAAAAGTGTGGAGTGGAAGAACTGTAATCTCAGTGTACTGCAGTACATAGCAAAGTAGAATTGTCTTTTGATACGATTTTCAGTCGGCAGTACAAATCGTTGTAAGCAGTTCTTAAAAATTTCATTTGCAATGTTATTTTTTATGGTACCTGAGTATTGCGGTATACGAAAGTTTGCGTTGGCAAATATAAATACAATTTTTTTTATTTTCATCGATATATTCAATGAAAAGGTGAGTTTAGATTACTTTAGTTTTATGTTTTTTTTTACATAGAAACAATAATATTAATCTCAACAATATCGTGAGACAACAATGCATAATTTTAACTCAGTTATATACATGAATAATAAAAATATATGTAGAATAACTAATTTTACATATAAATCGAATTACTATTATAAGTTTAACAATAAATTCGTAATAAACTTACTATCAGTAAATAAATAAAAAAAATAAGTAATATTTAATAGCGTTAGTTTAAACGAAATTTAAAATTATTTTCAACAATAAACATTGCATAAAATCAATGGACTATTAATTGTATCTTTCTAAGAATATCTATCTGCAATTGTAGATATATTAAATAGTTTTTTATATAAAATATACTGGCAGTATTAATAGTATATTGTTATATAAAGATTGCTACTATATTAAAAAAGCATAAATTGTTTTTGTGAATATAAAATACACTTTTCTGCATTGTTATTTGAGATCAACAGGTATTATAACTTCCAATTCTTTATCCTTGACAAATAAAATTTATAAGTCACGAACTATTACGGCTAAAGATTTCATATCATTTTTGAATTTATAACTCAGTTCGAACGCGTGAAACAATTTTGGCATTCATTTATGTATAAAAAAAATAAATAAATCCAATCGTATACGTCAAACTATAATATTTACATTGTCAATCAACACAAAACGGGTACAAGGGGAGCACCTTCGGTATAGCTTTACAAATGAATCACATTGCAGCAGTAAAAAGTATACATTAACATTAATTCTACTCTCTAGTACAAGCGTTTTTCCTTTCAAATGGTGCTGGTACTGCTGTCGTACCAAGGCGGCATCCAGTTGGGCGGTGTCCTGTTTCTGGGTCTGATGGCGTTTCCGTTGCTCGCCCTCAGGCCCGTCAAACTGTCCCTGGGGTTGTAGTTTCGATCCGTTCTCCTTCGCCTGGGCGGACCGTCGTCCAAGTCGTTGTTGTTGTCCAAGACGACGAAGGACTGCTGCTGCTGCTGCTGGTGCCTCGTGGCCGCCGAGTTCTCGCGGGCGAAGCTCGGCGAATACGGACGCTCCATCGTCTGCGCAATTGAATTTGATTGATCAATATCTGGCTAGTTTTTTCCGAGCAAAGCGATCGGAGCTCTCTTGGTAAAAGTATTTTGCTCGAAATGCCCTTCGCGATTATGTTTGTTGTAAATATTTGAACTTCGGGCATTGTATATCGTATATATTTACAAACTAGCTACTAATGTAATCTAACCATATTTATAGATTTATATGTAATATAAATTTTTTCATTTTTGACGATTTACATTGAGTGCATTGTAAAACTATAATATCTGTAGTAAGATTAATATAAAGAGTAAACTTGCATATCGCATAGGTATTTAAACACGGAGAGAAAAAAAGTAGTAAAAATTACAATTTTTTATCGTTATTTCAGATATGAGAAGAAAAATAATGATATTTACTATATACATATATATCTATTCATACAGCAAATATTACTATCAAATTAGTAAATATTAGAATTGAAAATTTTATTGGTAAATTCAAAACATAATACAATAGCAAATGTCATTATTTTTCCTCTCATATCTGAAGTAACGATAAAAAATAGTAATTTTTACTACATTTTTTCTCTCCGTGAACTTATATTTAATTCGAAGTTTCGCAGTTAATACAGCCCAAGCATGCTCTTACTTCCAAAAATTAAAAAAGTCAACTTATATCAAAGAGGTTTACCGGCTGGATGGGCGACGGGCTCCGATCGGAGGACGCGTGCACTTGAAGATTTTGACTGGGCGAACGTCGTTGCCGCACGAAGCCTCGCGGCTCGTCGTCGACGTGGCTGACCTGAAGACGATAGGACGGACTGGGCGAGCGGTTCCGGAGCTGGTGAGCCGATCGATCTATGTCCAGTGAAGCTCGCGAAAGGGAAGACCTCGAATTCCTTGGGAAATTAACAGTATTATCATTCAGTTTTGCGGTTTAGTCAAAGTTTCGTGTTATCGATTTAAGATGCTGGATGAAAGTATTTGAAGATTTAATTTCTAACGTTGATTAACTAAAAGTAATAAAAATAATTGACTTTCTTTTCTAATTTGAAATTAAGCATTTGATTTTAGCTGCGTATAAATTTCTTTAATTTTTTCGCAACAATTAATTAGTAAAACGTATAATCTTTATCGCTTTAATTTTTGATATATAAACAAGTGTTTCACAATGATGCTAATTTACAAAAATAGATGTAAAACATTGGCCGAATAAGAATAAGAATAACAGCTGGTTTCATCTTAAATTGCCAGAATGGCCTGTTTTACGGCACTCTATTCAGAACGGAGCTACTCCATCATTTTTAATGTTATTTACATATTACAATTATTATTATCGATATTAACAATATTATAGTTATTATTATAAATATTAACAATAAGTATATTATATACAGTGCTTATAAAAAAATTTTATAAAAAATGTTTCCGCCCGGGATCGAACCGGGGACCTTCCGCGTGTTAGGCGGATGTGATAACCACTACACCACGGAAACTGTGATTCTCGGTTGGAAAAATTATGAGGTTCCCTGACGAAATCACGAGGCCCTTACAAGGCCGCCTTCTAAGGCCCTGACAGGGCAGATCTCAGGTTTTAATCAAGCGCTCATAAGGGCCGCATTTTCTAAAAGAGACGAATGCTGTAACCTTTTGAATATGACCATCAAAGACTGTATACTTGTATATAGTATGACGTAACTTCCCCGCTCATATATTCCCCTTAAAATGCATTTGTACTTTGGTTGCTGCCCATAATTGGTCTAAGCGACCCAAAATTTAAATTAAGATATATTTAAATTTCTTTTTGTTTACAGATACAAATAATATAAATAATATTAAATCAAGTTTAAAATAATCATGTTAAACAATACGTATTATAATTGAACGTTGAATCGAAGTGTTATAAAATAGAATATTTTTTAAATCTGAATGTACTTATTTTAAAGAAGTTAAAGTATAGATTAAAAATATAATTATGCATAAAATTTTTTATTTTTGTTTTATAAAATGTTAGTGAAATACACAAGGAATTTTTTTCATAAGAATAATCACTGTTTAACTTTACTCTACATTTGATAGAAAAAAAATATTTTTGAAACATGTTATTATTAATTTAATAAATTTAATTTAATAAATTTAATAAATGAGTCTCATATGAATAAAGTTAAAGCCTTTAAAGGTCAGAAATTTTCTGACGAAACGTCGTTCCAAAGAAATATTAAAAAAGAGTTTGGCAAATTACTATATTTTTATCCAAACCCATAATACTCTTAAAGGATCTTTTATTAAATTAATTATTGGCAATGGAGGGTGTTACAAACGTGAATGTTTTTATTACATTATTAGGTGTAATAATTAATTCGCTACTATATTTTTTGTGCAATTTCGAGAAATATTTTCATTTCAAATATCTTCCTGTTTTCTGATTTTGAACGATTGATTTTCAAAATATCATATTATTTGACCGAAGAAGACAATGTGGCCCTTAAAACAGTAGTAAAAACGATGACCTCTATATAGTGTCATTAAATTAAGCGACAATGCTCGACTGCAATTTGCAAAACAAAATTCATTTAGTTTGGGAAACTCTTGCGCAAGCGGTGCATTTATCAGATATACGGACCCTACATACACCAGTTCTTCAATCAAGCATCATATACAATCATTTAAACCGTACCTTCTACTACCAGGCGGCGGCTTGCCGACGACGCTTTCCTCGTGAACGCGCGTCTGCAGTACCTGGAAGGCGTCTTGATCGCTGGCGGCATTGACAGCGCCAAAATGATCGGCATTATCGTTGTCGATCCAGTAATTGGGATCCCTCCGCCTCGAGGCGCTCAGGCTCCGATCTCTCCGTTCGCCGTAGTTGGAGCAGTACGCGTTACGGTACTCGGGCTCGAGGTCCAGATTTCCTTCGAGCCTACGGATAGTGGCGCAAGCGCGGTATGCTCCTTCAGACGAGGGTAGGTGAACGTTCTCAAGGTAAATTGAGAAGAACATACCGATAAAGATTTTTGGCAGTTGGTGTAGTAAAGTTGAAACAATTGTTTTTAGCTCGTTGAAAAGTTTAATTGTTCGTTTCGAGTAGTAAATTTTTCGTTATTTTTATTCGTACAAATGCTTTGTAGAAATCTTTGTCGGTATGCTTCTTTCATCCTAAATAAATCTGAATTCGGACAAATCAGTCGTTTTCTCCCCGTTAGAAATTACAATAAATTACGTACCTCAAGCTGGTCGGCGCTCTGAGAGTTTCAACTCGCGGAACCTGGCCGTAACTGACGTACTGCGAACGGATCTCGCTGAGCGGCGCCGAGGAGTCGAATCTTCTCGAATCCCTTCTGACGTGCGCATTGTCGCGCACTAAACTATTGCGACTCGAGGTGGCCGACGGTCTCAGCGACGGCGGCGGTCGGTGAAAAAGGCGATCCCTCGACGCGTCCATGTAGATGGACTTGTATTCCGGATCCTGGTCGATCTTCGTTCTGAAGCGCGAGTGACTCGGCGAGGCTGTGATGATCTTCGAGCCGTCCGCTCTGCCGATTTCGTCTTCCGGTTTCATCAGCTTTGGACGCTCGCGCGGAAAATCCTGCGGTTTTTAATATGTTAACCGAAATGCTTTTTGGAGTGAGTGGAAATGGAAGTTAAATTAAAGAATTCGATTTTTACAATAAATAAAATCAAACGATTTGAAACATAGAAAAACAGTTAAATTTTAAATAAAAGAATAGTACAAAGTACTTTTAAAATTCTTTAATCTAAATTTACGTATTTTTTTATAATACCTTGTATGCATCTTTGTATTCTGGAATTCCCATTGTTGGACCTTTAAGATTTTCTAGTTTCGACACTAGCAGTTTCATTTCTTCCTCTTTCTTTAATCGACTCCTTTCCTCCTCTTCCTTCTTTTTCTTTTCTTCTTCTTCCTCGATATCCTTCGCAAGTTCTTCCATTAATTCGGTTTCCTTATCGCGAGGATTAAGGAAGAAATCTTTCGTCTCCGTTTTTTCGTAAAAATCACCACCTGGTCTTAAATGAGACTCTGGTTTTTTCGACACCTGACGCTCTGAAAGAAACGTTTATTGGTGTAAATAAAAATATTACGTTATTACGAGGTAAATGTAAGTCATGAAGAAACTCACTTCGTCATAAAATGAAAAAGTTAAGAACAACATGCCTTTTAAATGCAGAAAACAACTTTCAAGGAACAACATGCAAAAATGAGGCAAGCTTTGATATAAAAGCAAGCACTTTTCAATCTTAAATTTTGGAAACATGAGCTTTACCAACCAGGAGAGAAGAGACTTAATTTATTTAATCCTAGGAGTTTTGCAAAATTAATAAGATAATATATGTTATTAAAATAATTGCAAAAGTAATATATAGAAAATGATACATATTTCAATAATAATTTAATAAGAGAAATTCTCCAGATTATACGTGCTCGGGATTTCTCACTGGATTTCGTTATTATCTTTAAACTTTCAGTCGAAACAAAATCGATTGGTCAATCTCGAGTATTATGTATTACCTTCTACGAAAGTATTATAAAATGAGGCGAGTATGGTTTATTTTTACAATTTTATTTTTTGTAATTCAAAGATCTAACGTATTATTTATTTTCAGCAGTAATGTAAATGACCTCTCAGAAACGTATAAAATTTTTATACAATAAATTGAAAAAAAGAAAGCATTGAAATCAATTTCTAAATAGTAATTATAAGTATATATAAATTCGTGTACGACTTAATATTGTGACTTTTTATTACCATATTTAACATGTAATAATCAATTTCCATAAAAATAATTCAATAATTTAGAAAAGTAACTTTTCCTTTCTCTTACAAAATTATCTACAACGGATCATAAAACAAACGAAATAAAGCACACCTATTCTCTCGGGCTCCCGGAAGACATCCGTGTACTCAGGCGTCCAGCTCGAGTCGCCTTCCAGCCGAAGATGAGCCGGCTGCTTGAGGATGTCGGGTCTCCTGGCGCCGACGAAGGGCACGTATTTGTCGTGGCACTCGGTGCTGGTCTCGAGATCGCCCTCGAGCCTCAGGTGCGACGGCAGGCGCGCCGGCTCGGGCCTGTGCAGACACTCGGCCGGCCACTCGACGAATTTGTCGCACTTCTCGGTGCGTCCACCGAAGTCGCCCTCCATCCGCAGAGATGTGCCGCGACGCTGAAGCTCGGAGCGGTGCAGTCCGGAGTGCGGGACGTACGAGGAGTATTCCGTCGCGGAGCTGAAGTCGCCCTCGTAGCGCAGCGTCGTGCCCCTGGAGATTCGAGGGAATATTTTTTACTGAATTTGTTGAATCTGAAGTTGTTTATCTTAAAAAATTCTGTTATTTTTTAATAAAAAGTCAATTAATGTTGCAAGAAACTAAACGTACGTTTCGATTAAAAGTGGTCGTTAACTCGTAATCTGATGCATAGAAAATAATCGCTAATGAAGCTTATTAGTATGAATAAGTAAACAAGAATTTGCATTTTCAAATCATCATTTTCTTTTGAAATTTGTAAGTCAATTTTTATCGACTGAAGAGATGTTTAAAAATGCGTGTTTTAACAGTAAGATATTTCTTTAAAAAAAAAAAAATGCTGCGCATAGAATCCGAAAGAGTTTTACCGTCTGATGGGAGCCGGTCTTTTGAGAACGTCTGATCCCATCTCCATAATTTTCGAAAAGTCGAGATCGTTTTGTGTCTTATAATCGAGTGAATCTTTTTCTTGAGTGTTACTTTGTAAACTATTTAATGGAACATGATAGGAAGCCCGTGGATCCGCTGTGGAGTTTTCTTCTATATTCCTTCGTTCCGATGAGCTGTCTTCTACGTGACGTTTTCTTCTTATTGGCGATAAAAAATCCTACGTAGAAATTCAGAAAAGTATAGATAAGTAAAAATTAATTTTTAATACAGCAATCTGCCTTTTTTTCCTAAAAAATTTACTTTAATTTTTGCAATTTTGCGGACGTCGATCTTTAGTAAAAATATGATCAATGCACAGTTTAAAAAAGAAGTTAAACGATTAAAATCCTAAGAAAACAACACGAGAGTATACTGCGACAAAAGTCACCTGACTATCCCGGAAGATATCATCGCTGCTGCAGGCGCGAAACGCGAGCCGGTACTCGGTGACGAGCTTCTTCCCGCGGCGCCTCTCCTCCTCGTCGTCGTTGTCGTCTGTCTCCCGGCCGAGATGGTCCCTCGGCTGGCCCTCGACTCGCCTGCGCCGGTAGCGCGCCAGCTGATCGACGTCGACCCCCTCGTGGAAGAAGCATCTCTCTCGGGCGCCGGCGAGGCTCGGGTCGGCCGCCGCCGCTGGCCAGCGGCCCTCGACCTGCGCTAGCTCGCTGTCCGACGAGGCTTTGTTGCGGCCAGCCGCCTGACCCGATCTGCGCCTTCTGCAGCAGGATTGTTATAATACGTGTGCCAACGGGGTCAGAGAGCTTGGTAAGCTTTCGCCTCGAGCTTTGATTTGGGCTTTGTTAAGAGGCGGGCTTTGGGAGGGCTCGATCAGATTTCGCTTGATTTTCTACAGCTTTTTCAAAGGGGCGCGACCTGTTTTCGTTTCGCGGCCTATTTCATCGAGGCTGTGCTGTTTTTTTTTTTTTTTTTTTTTTTTTAATGAAACAAACACCCTCTTTATTTTAGAATAAAGCTCCCTTTTTAAAATGCACATGCAAAGCGGACGGCTCTTGAAAGTTGAAAAGGAAAACTTGTTTATCGGAGGCGCGCGAAAGCACAAGACCCGGGGGCGGCTTGCAACCGGCTCGAGAGCCGGTGGCGAACTGAAAATCCCGGCGTCCGTGTGCACAGGTGAGCCGCGCAGGAGGGAAGCGGAGAGAAGAAGACGACGAGAGAGAGAGAGAGAGAGTGCACGAGAACGGGAGGAAGGGAAGGAAAGGAGCGCGGACGCGTGGAAACAAGACGCGAGACGCATCGATCCCCGCGCGCGGCGAGAGCGTTGCGCGGGAAAGAATTACGGTGTTTGTTGAAAATTTATGCGCGAGCTTTTTCCGCCCCGAGGCAGCCGGGGAACAGCCGACGGAGTGTGTTGCTGTTGCGCGCCTGTATGGCGTATAAGTAGCACGTTTTTTTCGTACGCGATGACCGAATTGCTTTTTGGGTCGTAAATCGAGCGGAGTGGAGCTTTATATACAAAGGCTTTTCATATTTGGTAACGGATTATTACGCGGGAAATTCGGGTAACCGGTGACGTATGTTGTATTAAAGAGCAAAATAATTATTCGAAATATTATTTTGCAAACATTTAAACTTTTAATTAGTACTTAAAAAAATACCAAAATTTTCTGAGAGCTGTTCTTTGGTGGAAGGAAGGTAAAAAAATTAATTTTTTTTATTTTAGTTATGCGTCAGTGTATCGAATTATCTTGATAATGGGTAAATCGATTTTGTTTCCATTTAAATTTTCTTCCTTTTATTTAGATACATGTAAAATTATACTTTTGCAATATATTTTATTAATAATTTATGTTTTATAATATACCTTATTCATATTTTATATTTATTTGAAGTGCATTGACCGCAGTTTTATTTATTAAGATTTTGGGTTGAATTATCGATGAACCAAAAATTTTATTTTTATCAATAAATTATGTAATATCGATAAATAATTATCCTTTTTCGATAATTTTAATTTTATCCAGCTGTTACTTAATGATTTCTAAAAATACACAAAGATAATAAATATAAACCTTTACATCTTTCAAATGAGTTTCTTAGTGATAATAATCAGATAAGATTAAGTGACTTGTAAGTAGCTTTTATTCAAAATTTTTATCTTGAAAGAGGCTCGATTTATTTTGATGCTTCAATTTTAATTTTAAACTACCATTTTTTTCATCTTTTCAAGCAATTTTAATTTAAAGATTATTTAAGATTTTTTTTCCAATAATTGTTTGCGTTTTTAATGTATTTAAAATAATTTGTCAAATATAAACTCTATGTAACAAGTAAAGAAATATTATTAAATTAAATATTATTAATTGGTTGATTAAAAATATTGCAAAGTATAATTTTAGTTCAAAAGCAATGACTATAACTATGAATTTGCGACGGTTTATTTTAACTTAAAAATTAAAATACAAATTTATTTACCTAAAACTTTTAATAAAAAAACATTAACTTATGTATCTATTTCTAAATATTTGCTTTCAAATCTAAACCATTTTCATATTATTACTATCATATTATAATATATTTTATAATTATTGCACTCATACAGAGTTAAAATTCATAAACCTTAGTCAAACATTTCTTAGTTAAAATTATGCACAGCACTTCCACCCATAAAGCAAGCGACTGTCACAAAGATTAATATCCTGTCATTAAAGCACATAAAGCTTGAACGAACCCCAGAGTTTTCTTCAGCAATCTCAGCAGCGAGGAGTCAGCTTTGAGCCACGCAAAAGACACGCGGATGTCGAAGCAGTGAAGGAATTTAACGAGCCTGCCGCACGATACAGCCATAACATCCCCGAGCAAAGAAAAAACTGCTAGAAAAATTGCCGTTTCCTCGTCGGATGAATATACATCGGAAATGCCGCCGTGGAATTTTATACATTATAAATGCGACGTAGCAGCCGTACCAGTCCGGGACGGGAAGAGACATTCGGCTGAGTACTCGATACAGCTCTTGGACCGCTGCGGTATGGCAATCACGCTTTTTCGAAATGGATCACGAAGGTATGCCCGCGACGATCGCCGCCCTGCACGAAACGATCGACAATATTATATTGCTGTGCATTGCAATATCGAGATATACTGACGATTTATTTTTGCTGAATATTGTGCACTTCAAACGTAGCTCTCTTTTCAAGGGATAATTAAGATTTCGGTGGAATTGCTTTCTGTATGCAAGCATTTATTTATTTTAAATGACTACTCAAATGAAAACTAATAAGATAACGCAGACCAAGAAAAAACATAATGTGGTCTGCGCAATTAATAAATTAGACTACCATATTTGTATGTGTTTTCATCTGTTCACCACGCATCTGGCCTTAATTTTTTTCCATCACTTCAGGACTTTCAGATATCTTGACCTTTAAGAACTTTTAAGTACGTTTATTTACAAGGTCAATAAGCAATTTTGGAAGATTTGGTCCAAGATATTAAATAATACCAAAATTGTAACGCTATTAAATAACGTTTTAAATTAAATCAATACGATTTTTTTTCAAATGCATCAGTTTGTAATATAAAGTAGGAGTCTAAAGAGTACGCAAATGCCGAATGTGAAATGGATTCTAATTTTATTTACCTATAATGTTGTATTATTTCGGAAGAAAATAGATGAATTAATGAAATTCAAAATGCAATTGAAAGGTACTCGTGAGTCAAATTACTAAAAAGTCTTTTTTGACCTTAAAAATAAGCATAGCTTAAAATTCTTGAAGATCAAGATGATTCAATTTGTTATCAATTTGCAATTGATATTAATTAGCATGGATAGAAGGCACGAATCAACACTTTACTAATTGTTGAGTATTAATTAACAATTATATTTACATTATGTGCAAGTGATTTAACTGACATTTAAACTTTGATCTTATTAAACAATAGAATTTTAAAACAAGAGAATTTTAATTGAACGTTTTGAATTTATTATTCGTTATGACTTTACTGATTTTACTAGTCAGTCTGAAAAACTTGTTGCTCTGTTGGGATCCGTATGAAGAGGATAGAAGAGCCTGGCCGACAGTAAATATTATCAAATAAGAAGACTGAGCGGGAGAGTCACTGTGCAAGATGTAGATTTTCTTGAGCATCTTCAACAATTATATTTTGGTCTCAAGCTCAGGCCACTTTTTTGGTGGTTTGTGCAATGCACTTACAAGGAAAGTGTATGACATTTGGGTAATGGATTTTTCTGTAATCTTAGGATATGTTGTCTAATGTTAAAATATGAAGGAATCTGCGTGCGTTAGGCCTAACGCTCAATTTTTCAAAAATTATGTGGCTCTTTTAGCGAAAATCTAAGAAAAATCGATTTTTGTTTAATCACTTATAACTTCTCAACTATTAATGGTACAGTATTTTAACTCCCAGAATTTGTAAGGTGAGATCAAATCCTATCGATTAACAAAAAAGTTCATCAAAAAAATCTTTATTTGTTCAAAAGTCATAGTCAAACAAAGAATGACCATTAATAACATAAAAAATCTACTCACGTAATTTTAGCTTAATTTTATTGTAAATTTTTATTTAGTTATAACTTTTGAACAAATAAAGATTTTTGGGTGTCTTTTTTGTTCGATAGGATTTGATCTTAGTTAATTTGATAGAAAATACTGTACCGTTAATAGTTGAGAAGTTATAAGTGATTAAACAAAAATCGATTTTTCTTATTGTTAGATTTTTGCTAAAAGAGCACATAACTTTTGAAAAATCGAGCGTTAGGCTGAACGGTCGCGGCTTCCTTCATATTTTAACGTTAGAAAACATATCCCAAAGTTGCAGGAAAATCCATTACCCAAATGTCGTACACTTTCCTTGTTAGATTAGATACATTGAAATGAGATTGCCAGTTGAAAATGTTCAGAAAATTTTCGTTCATTTAGTTACATTTTCTGTAAACATTTTAAATATATTAGAATTATATCGTCTGGGAACTTAGATGCTGATATTTCAGAGATGAACTTATTGAGTCCCATTTGTTGGGGTTGATATTGGCATTATAAGTAACTAGTTTTTTAGTTTTTTATAAAAGTTTTAAATCTTGATAGAGAAATGACCGTTCGACATCGGGGAGCGAGTCGCCCTTATTTCATAGAGGTCATTGCACCGATAAAATCACCAACAAACCTCTTAGGTAGAGTTGAATTTTTATAAATAATGCAAAATAATTTTATTTTTGAAATACGTTAATAATTTAATACTTATTATAATATATGTTTCATAATCTTTACTTGAACTTTGTTAGACGTGGATTTAAAGTTTGCATGTATATCATATACAAGCTAGATTAAATTCGCGAGATAATAGTGAAATGGTTTGATCAGATTCCAACTAAAATAGTAAAATTGACTGTATAATTTAAATATTGATTTCATCTTACAAATCTTAATGTAAGTTTATCCCGATGTTGCAAATATAATTATTTTATTTTATAAAAAGTTCGTTATATATGGCCCTATATTTTTAGTTTTAAAAGGTTATTATGAATTGATCTGAAGGAGGCAAGAAAAAGAAAAGAAAAAATGATCTTTTCTTTTTTTATCAAACGACATTTCCTTAGCGTGGCCTGCCAACCTCATTAGGCTGCTGTATTAAAACTGCTCTAAAATAAGTGAACAAATTTAATCGAAACTAAGCAGTATTGACTAAAAAATAAAGTATGTCTTTTGAAATCGAATTAAATAAACGTTTACGAATCAGAATATTATCTCGAAGTAAGCGAATCATTTAAATTATCTTTTGTATTTTTATATCTACTGTATAATATAAACATGAATAATGGAAACGAAAACTAACAGATGAATTAAGTAAGTTACTAATAATAATTTAAATATTTAAAAACAGGGAAGAACGAATTGAAAATATTAGATGCCCTCTTTTTTGTTAAAATTATAATCGTTACACTTGACATATAAAACCATATTAAAAATGGGTAAATTTTTTATTATATATTTTTTTAAATTGCAGATTCCAAATTCTTGTTGTGTTTTATGTTCATTACTTATGTTTATTCGTTCATACCGTGAGTGAATGTTTAGTTTCATCAAAATAAATCAGAATAGTTTTTACAAGAAAACTACATTTTGTTTGATCACATTTATTTATAGAATCTTTACCCAGTTTTATTAAAGAATTTAGACTTTTTGTCGCTAATCAAAGTATCCAAATATATAGTAAGTTATTAAAATAGCTGATATTTTATGAAAATTTGCCGTGTATGGCAAAACGTACTTCATCGTTCATGTGAATTACATTCTGCTTATACCATTAGAATGTATAACTGTCTGTTTAGTTTGCATTTATTAGATTTGTTTAAATTTATTATCTTATTTTAATGTGTTTTTTAATAAAATAATTGCCTAATGAGGTTAGCAAACCACAACAACAAAATATCGCTTGATAAGAAAAAGAAGATAATTTGTCTTTTTCGTTATATCAATCAATAACGTCGATCTTTTGAAAGTACAGTACAATAATGTAACGAAGTAGCGTGGTAGCGTAGCAAGAAATTAAAAAAATTTTAAAAATGCACCATTAGGAGAACAAATTTGAATTCAATTTAAAATTTAAACATTAAATATTTACAGTCTCAAAAAATTGTTAGCTACATTTTGAGTATTCAAACTTGTTCTCCACCTGTTAGCAACCAAAGACATAATTTAATTAGTTTATTGTTGATGTTTATTTTATCGAGTTTGCTTTTAATCTTTTAGAAAGTAATTTAGTAAAAAAAACTAGACCAAGGAAAAATCATTACACGAATGCAGAAACATTTTTAATGAATAAATTTGATGATTTATTGTGACGTCCTACTTATGTGACTTTGACGGAAAAGGTTATAATAGAGTTATATAATAAGTTTAGTAATTCAAGCAATATTCCTTGAAAGTCTTCATTTGCATTACAGTAGTTATATTATGATAGTAAATTATATATAAAAAAAAGTAATATTTTATTGCTTTTAAAAAAAAGAATCGCCAGCTTAATTATCGACGGTCAAAGTAATAATTAATTTTTTATAGCTGCATATAAAAAATTTCAAAGATAGATGCAATTTTAAAATAGTTTTCAAAAATTATAGTCACGACCAATCGCCTGTTTTTTCCCCAATTACGGTTTTCAAGAGTAGATTATTCAAGCACTCTTCTGCGGTGACTTCAAAAATTTATAAATAAAGTTAAAGTATAGTCTTCCCAGAGAAATGGTTAAAAATAACATTTTTGATTGAGTAACTTCGTTTATGACTTGTTAATGAGCTAAAAAATACAGATATATAGCATGTTCGGGTGTGTTGGTCCATAAGAGCGATTCCGTCACGAGGTAGCGTGGCCGAGCGGTCTAAGGCGCTGGTTTAAGGCACCAGTCTCTTCGGAGGCGTGGGTTCGAATCCCACCGCTGCCAATTTTTTGCACTTTTCAACAATATATATTCACTCTATAAATTGTAATATTATTTGAATGTTTACAATTGTTCATTATTTTTTATTATAATTTTACAAATATTTTATAGATATAAGTCGTTTACGAATATCCGAATCAAAATCAATTAGTGCATATACTGCTTGAGATCAGAATTGTTAGGAATTTTCAGAAATACTGTTTTTTCGAGCACTCCTTGCAATTACGTCGACGGTGCCGACGAAGGCTATCCCGCTGCCACGAAGTAGAGTTGTTCTGCAAAAAAGCAGATTTATTCTACAAAACCATAGTTTTCGTGGCACTTTTGTAGATGGGATTATTTTCGTGGCTTTTTCTATATAGGTGAAATTCTTTTCGTGGTCAATATTCATGTGGTATAGTTTTCGTCCGTACCGGCGATGTCATATTAATTGAGTTTATCAACCTTTAAACCGTCGTAACGTGACTATTTAAGCGTCGTTTTCTCTCAATAGTCACATTTCAGCAGTGTAAAGATTAATTTATGTTATAATACATCGTAATATAAATCGTTCTTCAAGTTTTTATTAAAAACAACTTTTATAAATTAATTTTTTATAAAACTTTTTTCATTTATTTATTTATTGTCGCATCCGGTCGCATCGCCCTATGAAGAGTATTAGCAACTGATAATCTACATACATAGAGACAGAAGAAAAGAAATATCCAAAATTTTATAACACGGGTTATACAATATGATTGTCGAAATACGTAGATAAAAGTTGTGTTTGATTTAATGATTCTATGAAATTAATGATAAGTATACTGCAGCTGTTGTGATTTTCGCGCCTATCTTTGCGATTAACTATTATGGTTCTCTGGGCAAATCTAAATAAAAACAAATATATAACTGTTAAAAATCGGCTCTATGGCCGAACAACCATTATCTAATTCGGTTCTAAGACGAAAATTTGCAAAGCAACAGTGCAAAAGGCACTTTTTTAAAAGAATTTTGAAGTTTTTATACGGGCGTGCAGGTGGAAGTACAATAATTGAAAACGAAGTTGAAGGTGCTTAGAATGCGCTAAATTTAAAGACTGTAACTTTGATACGTCGATGAGCAGTGTTTCAAAATCCAGGCTCGTTGATTTGGATATTTTGGATATTTTTAATAAGGGCAGATTCTGTGATTTCAACCTGGTGTTTTCGCAATTACACATTTCTGCTTTTTTACAATCGTTTGCCGAGTTATTGCAATTATAAATTTTAATTACTAATCCATGTAAAGTACACTTAAATCAAATAGGAATAAAAAATAAACACGAAACAATTATAACTCTTTATACTTTTACAAAATTATCGCGGATTAGGCATTAGCTCCAGTTTTGAATTTATAATGCATGCCCTACGATCGCGAGAAAGGGATAATCATGAAATTCTACTATTATATATACGTACAAGTGAATATTATTCCGAAGCAAGTCGAAAGAACACAGCGGCAAAAGAGGTCACGGAATAAATTAAATATAAGTTTCGACCTCTCCCGAGCCGACCGAATAGCATCGCGATTTCGCGAACCCCCATAATCGCTATAATTTCCCTCGCCACGACATCTTCCAGTTATTCCTTCGTTCGCGTATCACCGAGGTAAATATGGAAGTAAATCACGCGCCCTCGGACACCCGATTGACTTTCCGAAAAAATTAGCATACGCAAGCACGCTTTAGTGCGCGCAGTCAGTCGTCATTTTCCGAGATTAGGTCGACGCCGCGCGGCTGTATCACCGGCCCAAGATCAATTAACCTCTTTGGTCAATTTAAGGCGGGCGCTTCTTGCTCTTGGTGTAACACTTCGTTGAAGCTCGAGGAGATACTATCGGTTCTTATTTATTCAGGAGACCTACTTCCTACTTGCGACACGCGCCAAAAAGGCCTGAGGCGCGACAGCTGAAAAGAATCGGTCTAATCGCCGAGATTGTGGCTGACGAGCTTTTTTCGGAACGGCCCCTCGTAAGTGAACGAGCAGTCGACTGATGCGCGTAGACTATGTTTGCTGGGTTCTTTGGATGGAGTTATTTAGAATGCTCTTTTACTATCTTGTACTGCCTGTTATGCAATTTAAATTTGATAATTTAAAAACTGTTAGTCGATTTTAAAACGAAATCAGATAGCGATCCTTTATTTTAAAAAATTATAGACCTACATATCCTAATTGTAAGTTTAATTATAACAATCAGAGAGTTATAAACCTTTGATTCATTGATTTACTTAAAAATCTTTGTTTCGGAAAAAATAAGGGGCATGTTTTTTAAGATTTTTTAAAAATAATGTTCATTTATATCCTTATAACTTCATATAAATATAATTTTTTTTATAAGTAATAAAGGTATGAGTAAGTAAAGAACCGATATGATTCAGTCGATGGTGACTAAAAGTATTAGAGAACAGAAAAATAAAGATGAGAGAAAAATTTTAAATAAGAAGAATATTATTCTAAGACTATTATATTTGTATATATCTTCATTTCATAATGAGTTATTTCTATTTTATGTTTTGTTTACTCTACTATAAGATATTTAATGTCTGAGTTGCAAAAAATTCAGAATTTATAGGTGTTACTTTTTATATAAAAAAAGGAAAGATGAATACAAAATCACAAGATATTTTGCTATTTTTATAAAAAAAGGTACGAAATAAGCTTAGAAATGAAAAAAGTTATTACGATTATGATTCAAATAACGTTTAATTCAATTAAAATCTGAAGAAAAACGTTTACAAAGCGCTGAAAAGAGCTTGTTAAGGCGCTCGAAATTAGCGTGTACTTACACGACTCGTTCGTGTTACCTAAATGTGGGACAGATTTCGAGGGGTTATCACTGAAATTCAAATCCTCGCAGCGTGTCAAGGTCGCAGCTAAAACTGAAATGTTATGGCCGGTCGATAACTAACCGTTAGCTTAATTAATACCGCAAATAGATCTGTCTAATCTACGATACCGATCGGTATGTATTTAAAAAAACGTAAGATTTAGGCTCGGTTTATACCGCTGGCCGCGTAGAATGGAAATGATCGACGTTACGAAATACCTTCTGCAAATAGAACTTTTTTATGGGCGTGTTACATTCTTGTGCATCAAAATTTCTTATTAAATCGGGATTGCAATGAGATATAGAGTATTAATTTATTTTATTATAAGAAAATATTTTTGTCGTTACTATATTAATATATAAGTTATTTGAAAAATTGTACTAAATTCACATTTTGTTTAATAATGATCAATAAAATGTGCAAATTAGTTAATTTTGAATCCTAATTTCTTTTAAAACACAATTAGTTAAAAGTTTTACGTATGAACTTTTTTATTCATCAAAACTTGCTTTAACGACCTCTAAGCAAAGTGACGATTGACAATTATCAGACTGGCCTTGCAAGATTCCAAAGTGTTCAAGGTAAGTGGACAAAGGGGCTGGAATTGAAATGTTTACAGTATTATTTTTCATCTATTAGAACATTTACACTGTAATAGTCGAGTGTAATATAAATACTGGCGTGTTTTCAAATGCAAAAGGTATAATAAATATGTTAGCACACGTACTTTAAAATCGCATGAAAAAGTACGAATTCTAGCTGGCTTTCAAACGTTAATTAATTACTTCCATACGTTCAAACAACAAATTAATTTGTTTTAAAAATGACCCTTATGCCACTTAATTCATAATCTCATACTTAAACACGCCTCACCCTTAAAAATCCAACATTTCAAAATAAAACCGCCTAACCAAAATTGCACGCTTACAAATACGCAATCCTAAAATCGTAAAATAATGAAATTTCTCCCAACCCCCGGCGAATCAGAGGAAAATTACCGACGATCGCCTCCTTAAGCCTCCGTCCATTGTTCGGGCAGGCATAAGCGCACCACCCTCGCCCTTTCGTCCTTATTCCCCTTGCACACGATATACACAAAAGAAGTGGCGAGAAAGAGAAAGGGAGGAAAGAGCGTGTACCGACCCGCTGACCCGGTTTCTCGTCGCGGCTTCGTTGATTTGCATGCTCGCCAGGTAGTCCCCCCCCCCCCTTCCCGGGTAAATAAATGGCCCGCACGCACACGCACACACTTACGTACAACGGAGCCCGCGCCGGGGGGGTCAGTATACCCGCACGGTTTCGCGCCGATTCAATCTGACGCATTTCCATGCGAGAAGGGGGGAGAGAGAGAGAGAGAGAGAGAGAGCACGCGAGCTTGGCGGCCTTCTCGCCCTTACTACGCTTTTTCGACGGCGACGCCGACTCGAAAACGGATGGGAGTCTGCGGAGGGTGAGAGAATCGAGGCCGATTGAGACGACCGGGGAGGAGATTAAAAGGTTGACCGAATATAGTCGAGGCGGAAGCGAAAGTTTAATTATTTTTTGAAATAATATGAGTTGAAGTTTATAATATACTATGAGGATTAAAATTTGTTTTTAAATGAAATTGATAAAAGCCTCCTTTAATATATTTTAAAGTAGTAATACCATTAAATAATTTACCGTTCAGAATCGTCTGAAATTTGGTGTGTTGGTAGATATTGTTTAAGAAAAGACTCATCTAAATTTTGGCGAGGTTTTGGAGCGTGAGAAAAAAGTTATAAACATTTAAATTTCGAAAAATACACA
>UCOM01003159.1:0-19803 GCA_900474385.1 Ormyrus pomaceus | reverse complement strand
CCGGTGTATTATTCTATACTTTTAATAATTGAATGATATTTTAATAAGAGAGTAATGATTTTTTCTTATAAACAACAGATTTTAATTACATTTTGTGTATTATATAAAGTAAATTGATCAGTCAAATTTTTATTGAGCACTTTCAATTTTTGAAGTTTTAACTATTAATTTTTTAAAAGGGGAGATTATGAATAATTTTTCTACAAACTACTTATCTAAAACAAAATTTATGCATTGCTAAAAAGGCCGCAAAGAAAACCTGGTCAATTTTCTAAGAAGGAATAAAAAAGCCTCTAATACCCCATTTAGTCACCGCCGTCCTTCTCCCCGCCTCGAAAATCTCTCCTGACAAGAGACAAGACGTGCATCTCCAACCTTCGTTTCGCGAAGGCAACTCGCCGCACGAGCAAAAAAAAGTCCCCCCCGCATAATGGCAAATCAGCGAAACAGCAGTAGCCTCTGCTTTTATTAGTCCCGCGTCGGATTAAGATCGCTCGGGCTCGAGAGAGCAGCCCCCGAGGACACGAGACGCGAGAGACTCTCGCTTCCCGAACAATGGCTCAATCTTGTATCCCTTTGGCGACATCTCGCGCGCCGAGAGAGCGTTTGTTGTTATTTATCTCGACGTCCCGCTAAACGGCAAATCTCTCTCTCTCTCTCTCTCTCCGCGCTGGCCGACAATAATTATTTCGCCGGCGCGCGCGGCGATGCGCGTCTTCCTTTTTTCCTCGGGCCTCCGCACGCTACGAAGCCGTGCAGTAAAACAGATTTTCGGGCCCCCGAGAGTGACTAATTGGGAATGTAAATTCGGCCGTAAAAAGACGGAGGGGCCATAAATACGAGAGTCTCTCTCTCTCTCTCTCTCTGTAGGATGGGATGCGCGGCCGGCTTTCTAGGCTTTTTTAGAGGATGGCGTTTATTAACGCGCTAAGTAACGGCAATTAATAGATTTTTATTGGGATCGCATTCGACGAAGTTAGTGCCGCCGAGGTAAAGGGAAACGGTTATTGCGCGCCGCTCGTTGGATGGACGCTACGGTTGGTAGGCAATTTGAGACGGAAGATTTGTCCTAACAGATTAGGGACATCTGCTTTTTGTTTTCTCATTTTTAAGGTAGTGGTGTATATTGTAAAAGTTTACTGCCGGGGACTAAACGCGGATATTTCGGATAAAAATGATGCCGCTGTAAAGCTGTATTTAATAAATAACTAATTCGTCATTCTCCTTTGACGCCCAATAAAAATAAATCTCCGAATCGCGCGAGTCCTTGAAGTCGAGCCCAACTTCAAAAGCCATATCTATATTTAATTCGTTTGTGTCCCTCGCGAACAGGATTCTTCTAGACCGTCAAGCCCCGACATTGTCTCGGACTTTCTTACACCAAAGCACGAAATCCCCATTCTCCGCGATGTACATTTTATGCAGGCGTCCGCACGGCGCGTTTAACTCATTCTTAGCTCCCCCCCCGACGAAATCTCCGCGATATACTCCATTATTGCGACGATTATTCATAGCAGCTTGCGGGTCAATCTAAACCGTCCCTCCCGAGAGCGGGGCAGCGAGATGCGCCGAACCGACAAAAAGCCAAGGCGAGACACCGGGCTCTCTGGCTCTCTCTCTCTTATTTGCATCGGGCGACATTAAACTGTCCCAATCAAAGGCGACGAGAGAAAAGGCATCACGTGAGAAAAAGGCCTCTAATCGAGAGGGACAAGCGGCGCGTTCTCCGCTGCCACACTAGATTAATGTTATTTCAATTCGGCCCGAGGACTGACCCCCCGAATTTGCATCAGAATGCGGCGAGTGCGGGACGGAGGGATATATATATGTGTGATGGGTGTCTCCGGCGAGCTCCTTTTTTCGCTGCGCGCCAAACCGTATGTGCGCGCACCGCTGTACACTGGAACGGAAAAGCCTCTGACTCTCGGGCCCTGTCTTTCTTGCGAGGCTCTGGTGTTTGCCTCGGAATGGATGCGTGCCTTCTGTTTGGGGCTTTTGTTGCAAAGGCGGCGTCAAGGATGGACGAGGAGGGACTTAATTATGCCGAATTCTTGCTGGGTGCGCTTTGATAGCCCCGGAATGGACTCGTTGGAATTTACGACTGTTATATGGGACTTGTGCAGAGGGTTGACCTTATTTCCAGGAAAATGAGCAATCATTCGAGAATGATTGCGGTTTTGTAATAGCTATAGCCTGTGGTTGTGAGGATAATGATTAAATTTTATATTTTAAAAAATGAATTACTTTGCATTTACAGTTTTTTTTTAAATGATAATCTTGATTAAATTTCATTCACTTTTGGAACAGGTGAAAAGGAATGAAAATAACTTAATTTAAATGCGAATATTGACACTTTATTAAAATCAGTTTTTGACATTCTTCAAATAAATTATATTGGTAAAATGTGCAGGTATAATTTATTTCTAAAAAATAATAACAGGATCGCAAATAAATATAATTTGCATAGTCAAAAAAAGAACATCTTTAAATTAAATTTAAAATATAAAATTGAATTAAAAATAAAAACTACGCTAATAATAATTAAAAATGTTTTGGAATGAATTGATTTTTATCAGTTTATATTACTAGAAATTTTAAAATATTAAATCAGAAAATTCGGTTACATTATTACGAAAATATTATAATGATATATAATAATATTAATTTAATCTTTTTACAGGAAATTTAAAGAATTTATAGGGTACAACTGTTCGTATATACCATATTATCACATCAAGTTAACTGAAAACATTTTCTAAAACTGAATTCAGCTTTCAACGGAATTTTTAAAAATCTTCCTTTTTCTATTGAAGTAAACGTAAAATGCGAAAGCGTCGGTACACATTTTTCGATAAATCACGCTGCCAAAACAGCTTTAATCCAACATTTTGACAAACTGAAAAACGATATTTTGCGCCGAGAACGAGGTTAAATCCACTTCAGTCGACGACGAAAGGGTTACCGGAGCAAAAGCGCACGTAAACAGCCGGAAAAGGGTTGAATTTCGCGCATTCCGAAAAAATAGAAATCCCGTTTCAACGAATTTCTCCGACAAAACTCGCGAAAGGGGTAAGAGACTTTCACACGGTTCTAACTCCTTTACAATTTTCTCTCGCCAATAAACAATTCCGCGACCGCGGCCGAAAATTCTCGCTTTCTCCGCAAACACAAGCCCTCGAGGTGACCGTTAAACGTTGCGCGCCGCGCGATACTTTCACAATCGGTCGAATTTTATACCGCTGCGGCCCAAAAAAAAAAGGAGAGTGGAAGAGAGAAGAGCCGCCGCAACCCCTTTTTTGCCGCGCAAGGGAAGCCAAAATAGACACAGGACGGCGCTTCTGTTGTCGAAATTTTACGGGGGGGTTTACATAATAAGAAGTGGAGCTGTAACTTTATAGTCGTGACCTTCTCCTGCACGGACCTCGGCTCGTGCAGAGTGCCGAGACGTATGCTATTCTGACTTTGGAATTAACGATGACTTATTTCCGTTGCGATGCCTCGCAGCTGGTTATACGTTTATCCGCTTTCTCAAAATTGATTGAGTTTTCAATTTTAGCTCGGAATCAAAGAATTCAACGCTACTTTCAGGTATCGAAATGCACTTTTTTTTTCTTCGCAGTAACCAAGTTTCCATTTATTTCCAAGTGCTCCGTGTGTATAATCGCCAAAGCCTTATTTATTAAAGTACAATAAAGTGGGCCGGTCATCAATTTTACTTTTCACGTCTCCCCCCCGCGCGGTACTCAAGCTTCTTCCCCCCCCTGGCCGAAAAAAATCCCTAAAAACCACACCGTAAACACCCGCGCTCTCGTCGGCGAAACTACTTAATCCCCATTAGCGGAGAGAGCCGCTCGCGCCGAATGAGGAAGCGAAAAAAGTTTCCGCGTCCGAGAAACTGACCGCCGCACACGCACGTGCGTGACGTCGATCGTCGCTCGCGGACCGATATCCCCGCGCGTCACTCTCGGGATGAAAAGGAGGAAGAAGAAGAAAAAAAAAAAATAAGTTATCTCATCAGCGCGCCGATTCGCTCTCGGACACAGCACACCGCGGGCTAAAAGCACGGGGAGAAAAAAAGTGCACAATCGCGGAATCCATTAAGAGCGTATCGGAGCAACTCGGACAGGGGCTATCCATTACGCATACATATATACGTGGGCAAAGTATAGCCGCCGGAATTCCGACCTATCAATCTTTGAGCGTATGGGGAAAAGGGCCAGGGGGTGAGAGCTGGGTTGGGTGGTCTATTTCGCAGGAGAGAGATTGGAATTCGAGAGGTGCGAAATCGAAGTGTCGAATTTGTTGCTGACTTGTTTGCGAGGCGGTTTTGGTTTTCATTTGAGATTGCGTTAAGGTCTGCATATTGCTGTTTAAATTATAATTATGAATGCATAATTTGATTGTATATACGTAGCAGTAGTATAATTCATTGTGGAATTGACAGCGTTTATCGAAATTAAAAAAAAAGAAACGATATTCTTTATTTATTACAAAAATTATTGTTATTTGCGTTTTTCGATCGTCAAATTTTCCTTTATTACTCAGAAAGAGTCAATTACGAATTCGTACATCGAAATATGTTATAATATATTACATAAACTATTATATAATCTGCCTTATTTGCTTGTTAAATGTAGCTCAATTTCAAGGTGTATGGGAGAGTCAATATCCAAAGATTATATAAGTTTTGGAATTAATGTTTGTGTTATTGTATTCAGAATACTCCTTACACAACTCTAATTAAGATAGTCTGAATGTGATTTCCATTTTCGGATTAACTGACAAATTTATTGAATTGTATTATAAAGATAAAAGTTATTCGAATGCGTTGCCAAAATTTCAAAGCACGATAGGGTTAAATGAAATAAATGAAAATTCCGACAATAAACGATAATTTATAATAGGCTGCATACTTTGTGATGCCAAATAATTTGTATCATATAAATTTTATTAACAATAAAATAATAAAAGAAAAAAATGTATGGTAGAAGACGATAATTTTGGTTAAATTTCCCATCTTTATAAAAATATAAATAATTGAAGCTTTAAATTTACACTGTTGCCAAAACTCACTTTGACTACTATTGAATTACCAAAAAATCAGGCATGGTAATGAAATATATTTCTTCGTCTAAATAGTTACCCAACAAACAATTCCGCAAAATCCATACCTAAAAATCATTACCACCTCCGAAGAAAAATCATTCCGCGGCGCATTCGCAGAAGCGACAAAACCCTCAGCCCCGAGAGAGAGAGAGAGAGGAAGAGGGAGAGAGAGAGCGGCGAACCCCAATTAATAATCCCGGCTCGTGAAAGGCTTCATCCGCGAGTGGTATTATAAGCAGGCGCGAGTTATGTATTCCTCGGACATCACTCAGGCGCGTTATATCGCCGAGGCGCATCGACAGGCGCGTTACAGAGCACGAAAGGCTCGCGCGCGCCGCGCGTGACTATTAATTTTTTTTCTCCCGCCCGGCGAGCATTCGGCCATTAGGATGCCCGGCGGAGGATCTTTGTGGGAGTCCCAGGCTCTTCTCTGCCCCGGTGAAAGCCAATGGATCGACGCGTGGAAACGATCCGAGGGATCGCTCTCCCGCGCGATATTTACTTCCCGCGAGACTCGTGCTTTCCTTTTTTTCGACGCGCGGACACGTGGGCGGTGTTGTGGGGCTTCTTCGCGAGCTGACCGTTGAGAGAGGGGGAGGAAGAAAAATTAGGATATCGATGCGTGCGGAGTACGTTTTAGAATTTCGGGATTGGGGGCGAAAAAGATTTTTTTATTGAATACCTTTTATTATAGTGATAGGAAATTTCACCATTTCTTTTTGACCGGTTCACCGATAATTGACCAATTTTTTTTGACAAAATATTTTGGCTAAATATTAGTAAAAAAGTGATGAAAAATAAACATAAGAATGTAAACTAAACTTTTATATTTAAAATGTAAGCGTCTTTGAATTTATTTAAATTCAAAAGTTTGCAGATTAAAAAATTTAATTTATTATTAAAATTAAAAAAAAAAATAATGTAATAATTATTCAATACATTTATTTCATGCAATTTTTGAAAAAATTATTTAAACTTTAATCAATTTAAGTAAAGAATTCTATAAAAATAATTGAATACTATTATCAAATGTTATTATTCACTTTGGCCAATTTTTGACCAATTTTTCGATCAAAACGGTGTCGTTTTTAACAAGGCTTTTGGTAAAGAATTAGGACAATTTTTAAAAAATTGGTCAAAAATTAACCAAATAACGGTGAAAACTTCCAACAGGGTTCAGTAATATATTGTATATTGAAACAAGTGAATTTTAAAAGCGTGAATATCATTTTTAAAATATATTGGACATTTATAATGTATAAACCACGTTATAAAAAAACTTGTGGAACTATATTCGACAAACACAATTAAATTTCCGCAAAATAAAATTATTAAACTCGTAGGAATATTAGACAAAAAATTGCTTCAGACTCACGGCCATTAATCAAGCACTAAAAACTGTATAAGAAGAAAATAATTATATAAATCATCCGAGAGAAATTCTATGCGCTCGAAAAGAATGTTTTAATTCCGCATATTGTGCGCGGCTCCTTCATTAACCAGATTTCGAAAAAAGCTTCGCATAACACACGCGGCGGATCGTTTTCAAGATTGTCAGCCCTCCTCCTTATTATTATAACGCGACAAAAACGCCCCGCGGAACTCTTTCACATCGGCGGCGGCTGAATATATGCCTACAGGCCCCCGAACAGCCGCATTGAAAGGTAGTTATTCGTACTCGAGGCATTATCTCACCTCTTTCTCCTACATCTTTTCACGCCGACAATAATCTCGTCGCGCTAATATTCGCGCGTATATAAGCCCCTCCCCGCGCCTCCGCATCCGAGTCTCTCGCTGCTCTGTGTATATATATATATAATATACGCAGTTAATTAGGCCCGAAGAAAGGCCTAATAAACAATGGGAGCCGCGGCGCCATAGAAAAAAGTCTCGGGTCAAGTCTCCTAATTACAAAGCCGCAAAGCCCTACAATATATACATTTTTTTTCGCGCGCTCCCGCCCATTCATAGAGTCTCCCCCCCTCCAGCGTCGAACAATGAGGGACTCGCGCGAGTCCCATCTAATTATGCGAGATATTTCGCATAAAACAGAGTCGGCCGCCGTTCGCGCAAGCCCTCCTTTTTCTTTTTCTTTTTCTTTTTTTTTTTTATTTCCACGGGGAAGAATCCCGCGCGCGAGCGGAAAATATTATAAGGGGCGGCCCCGCGGCCGCACACAAAACCTAAATGTTACTTGTTCGCAATGTCGTACGCGCGCGCGCCAAATTCACTCCTCGCGAGCTTTCAAAGGCCGCCGCTCCTCTACTGCATTTTTGTCTTTGCGCGAGAAGCTCCGCCTCGCGCGGATACAACGTTGCTCGGCTTTTGATCCTTTTTTCAGCGCGACGAGCCGAGCTTCAATGCTCCCACCCGACGACGACGACGACGCACCGCCGAGGATTTCGCGGCGACGATTGTGAGCGTCATTGTGCGGGGGATATATATATTTCGCGCGATGGATGCCGCGAATATCCGTAATTATGAGCGCGAGAATTTTTCGAGACGCGCCCCTTTTTTTCCCTCGGAGCCGAGCGCGTTTTATCACGTCGGGGCTGCTTTTTGCGATTTGCGCTTTGTGCCCCCTTTTAATTTATGGATTTTTCTTCCCGCTGCTTTGGCTTTTGGTTTTTTCCTTTTTTTTTTCATTAAGGCCTTGTGCTCCGAGGCTTCATTGAATTTTTGAAGCTTTTAAGGTATAGACTCTCACGCATATCTACTGATATAAAAGCTCTCAGTTCGTTTAGTTGCGGAAAATTTTAAAGGGTAAATGGACTACGGCATTATTGAATGATATAACAGTTGTGCTGAAAAAAGAGTTAGTCATATACGCGTTAAAGTCTTTTTTGAAATGAAAGCTAATTATTTGATTTAAATACAGTTCTCGGTGAAAAGATTCGTTGCACGATAACTTTTAGTCATTTTTCTCTAGTATTTAAAATATTAAAAATATTGGAAACGTGACAAATTATTAGAGATTAATTATATTTTATCAAAAGCCCTCATTGTGACGTCTCATTCAATATTAAATAACACTAAACAGCATTTTAAATCTGTTAGAGTCAAATAATACAGCTTAGACGACATAAAAGAATCCAAAGTATTCAAAGCAGACCTTATAGACTCGTTACGAAAGCGCCAAACGACGACGAGTTAAAAGGCCTCACAAAATCAGTGCTCTAAATCATCTGTGCTCGAATCGATTTCCAGAATCCAGACTTCGGCTTAAAAGAAGCATCGGCTCTCGACTTTCGGTCCCTCTCAAAAGGCGATCGATTCCAAGATCGGCGCTCCGAAAAAACCTCCTCCTCTCGGACACTAATCCCCGAGGAATTCCCCAGTCAGGTACGGCCGCGCTCACAAAAGCCTTCCACACACATACGACTCGCCCGGCGTCGATATAATAAAAGCCGTTCATCGCGGCGTTTATAAACCTCGACTCTCATTAATCGTCGAACGGGCCGCCGAAAAACAATGGCCCGCGATCGCGAAAAAGCCCGCCCCCCCCCCCTTTCGAAAAGGGCGCGTACACAACTGACGGGCGCGCGGCTCGATGCACGGCCCGCGTATACCCCCCTGGACTTGTCAATGGGGCAACCGGTTGATTCGCCGATTGAAAGCCAGCCTCGCTCTCTTCTCCGCGCGCGGCCCGGAGAGCCGGAGAGCTGCTAACGAACGGCAATAAATAATACGCCGCGGCGTACCTTCGTGGAAAGGTATCGCGTGATTTATGGCCCGGCTAGAGGAGATTGGCGCGCGCGCGGGTGCCGCCTGCAGGTGTGTGTGTGTGTGTGTGCGCGCGTGTTCGCGCAGGCGCGATGGGTGGCTCTTGTCGTCGGAGGTTGCTTAAGCGCGAGCCGGTCATTTGAATACGCGCGCTGCCCGCCGGGAATGGAAAAACTCGCGTCGGACGAAGTTTTGACGGGTGGACGAGGGGAGAGGCGGGAAATGGACTGGTTTCGCTGGGTTCTCTGATTAGGCTCGTCCGTTTGCGAAGGATGATTACTTGCGAGGCGACAGGTGCGATTTAAATATTGGGATATATATTGCTTAATTTTGGATCGAGGCTGAATTTGCAAATCAGCGGCGAACGTATAGTTGGGGCACAGGCTAAATTTGAAATATATTTTACTGACATCGAACGCAGATTGAGCGCACCGGTGAATTCCAGCCGACAAATAGTCTCGAGCGCGCGCACACGTGAGTGATGGTCGTCAATCCTGAATGTATGTGCCCCGTACATAAATTTTTTGAGAGGGAACACGAGGAGGAGAGAATGCATTGTGGCTTTAATTTTTTAACAGTATATTGTGTAGAAATTGTATAAATCAAGCGCGCTCGCCGTGCACCGCGCAGAAAACGTTGATTTATGGATTCAGAAGTTTAAATCAAATCGCTTTGAATTATTATCAGCGATTAGTTGTGCCTGGAAATATTTGTGAAAAAGCCGTCGCAGAAAGGTGGGCGATAAATTAAAAATTCATAACTCTTCGATTTTAAAGGCGCAAAAGTTTAAAAGCCAGCTGCTTTTTATCAATTAGGGTTGGCGAAAAAATTCGAGTCGTCGCAATGTCGAAGCACCACACCCAAGAGTCAACGACGCAAAATGTAAAATCATTTTCTAATTATCTCATCAGCTTCTACGTCTCCCAGAAGACTCCGCCGAGAAGAGCGCCCACAAAATCGAAGCCTCGATCGATCGGAAACTTACCGGCTGTCAAATCGTCAAAAGCTTCGGTAAAAACCCGTAAAAGCAGCAAACACGCCTATCGCTCGATCG
This sequence comes from Ormyrus pomaceus, assembly GCA_900474385.1. Taxonomy (NCBI): domain Eukaryota; kingdom Metazoa; phylum Arthropoda; class Insecta; order Hymenoptera; family Ormyridae; genus Ormyrus; species Ormyrus pomaceus. Next base: position 9,920 of record UCOM01003159.1, on the reverse strand, counting down.
ACCGGTCCCTTGTTTTTACCGCTGGCCAAGTGACAAGTCTCGCTCCTCGTGCTTACATTAAAAAAAAAAAAGAAAGAGCGGGAGGTGGGGGTGGGGGGGAACGAACAATAATCGAAAGCAAGTCCTATTTGGATCGGTTTGATAGGCGTGACGCGCGTCAGATCCGCGCAGATAAAAAGGGAGACGCGCGCGCGCGCGAGATCGGACAAAGTGACAACGACGCTGATATAAAACGCCGGCTAATGTGGGCAGGCGTGTTCCTTCTTTTTTTTTTACTTTCTCGCCACCCAAGGCGCTCGCTTCGAGAGCCAGGAGACGAAATTTCCTTCGGCTCGAGGCGCTGTGTGCTTCGACAGTCGTCGTTTTGTGCGCGACTTCATAAACGGACTTAAGTATACATTGACAGAGATTAAAGGGAAGGTTTTTGTGCCGGGCATAATGGTGCATTATTCGCTTAAGCGATACATTTGAATAATGGCTCGTTTAAATGCTGTCCGGGGAATCAATTTCGATTGTGGAGCGCTGTGTAAGCCGGTATCTGCGCTTGTGAATCTTAAAAGTCTAACTATTCGTATTATTTAGCTCGATAATATAGTTGAACAGCAATGCGAATCGTTTAAATAATAAATAAAAAGGATTCGATCGAGAACCGCGTATATTCTATAAAACATAATATACAACCTCATTTCCATAAGATCTATCGCAGGCATCATTTTGTAATAGGCACTTTAACAATGTCTGACACGCCGACTGAATTAAGCTCTTTCCAGAGAAGGGAGATGCATTTCTTAGGATTTTAGTTGAAATCATCCATCCTTGAAACGTGAGGTTGTGATGGATATGTCAAGCTAAATGAGCCTTCCTCGCGCTGAATGCCTTCTTATGGATGTATCATGATTGATGCAAATAAGCGAATGCATGAATCAGCCTGCGAGTGCTGATATTCCTCCTGACAGTAAATTATTTAAAACTTCCCACTTTACGCTTTTAAAAAATTGCTATTGAATCATTTTGCAATTAAACGTTGCAACGACAACGAAAAAAAAACACAGCTTGTCAACCTCCGCCTCGAATTACCGTCTCTCTTACTCTACAATCTAATCCCCCGAAAAATTCGCGGCAACAAATTCCCCCCTCGAAGCTCGCCTCAAAAGCCCATAGACTTCGAATCCCCGCGACAAGAACAACGCGGCGGCTCGTTCATTAAAAGCCCTCCAGGACACGCAATAAATGATCATCGACGCCGGCGATCGAGCAGTGCGCGTCCATTCGCGCAAAAAAGAGGGGTCCGTCGGATACGCGGGGAGGAGGGAGAGAGAAGAAAAGTCGCGCCTCGGCGATTTCAATATACCTGCAAGACAAAAGCTCCCCGCTTTCGGCGCGAGGCAATTTACCTTTCTTTTTTTTCTGCGACTCCCTTCGATATTCCTCGATGCAAAGACGAGGCTTTTCCCTTTTCAAGGTGGGAGTCGGGAACCCCTTTTGTCGACATTTCACACCTCGCGTCTCTAATCCGACGGATTGAATTTTGCCCCGATGTATTGGGAAGGGAAAAAGTGAGGCGGCGACAATGGCTTAGGAGCTGGGAATGGATGGTGTCTTGTATCGGCTTTGCCAAAATTTGAAATCTTCTTATTCTCTGGGTCCTTTTTTTCTATTCTTCAATGGTATTTATAGAAGGTGTCTTTTATTACTTCGGATATATACTTGGTTGTATTATTCTCTTTTCTTTGGGTACAAAGCCTGTATCTGCTTTAAAAGGTGTTTTCGATGATCTAGAATTGTTTGCTTTATGTGAAAAACAATTTTTTAGTAATCGTGATTAATTAAAACTTATTCAATAACTTAACTTGACTTTTTATTTCGAGCTAATCCCGCAATAAATAAGTCAGTAGTCTGTAATAAAATCTAGTAATATAATAACCAGAAAAACACATTTCCAGCATGACTAATAAATTAATTAAATAAATTAACACCGAAAAATGATCAAAACTCCAGCAGCAACTCATCCTGAAATTCCACCAATCTTCTTCCGTCCGTATCCGAAAAACCCCGATAATAAACAATCCAACATCGGCAAAAGATTCATCAGCATGACAAAGAAATTCCTCGTCGCGTTCGCCTTTAATCTCTCTCCTTCACCCTCGTCTGAAACCCCACGCGAGAAAGAGCGAGAGAGAGAGAGGCTCGATTCAGCGAACTAATTGGCATTTACCCGTCGGGCGCGCATTTCCGTCGTGTCGGGCGTCCAAACTTCCGCGTCGCTCGCTCCGAATGATAAATAAAAGGCTTCCTCCCCGCTCTCCCCCGGCCTCCGTTTTTCGCAGTATATATATACATATATATAACTTGGGCTTGTTCCGCGGCCACTTATAGCGAGGCGCGGGGGGCGGCGGCGGCGGCGGCGAGGCACTAAAGAGCCGCCGGTACAGAAAGGATTGGCGCGAGGGGATTACGGAGGATATTCGACGGAGGCGTTTGAAATTAATTAAGGGGGAGGGGGGGAGCTGCACGCCGTCGTCGGGCGTCGATGAATTTTTAACCGGTAATGGCTCGCCGGGCGCGCGTTGGTCTGTCGCGCGCGCGGGCTTTCATGCCGCTGCGCACCTGTTTGATTAATTAGGGGGGGATTAGCGATGAGCATTCAATGTTTGCTTGTAATTACTTTCGCATGGGGATCTGCTGGATTGTTGCCTTTCACGGACCGACGGGGCGAGTTTTGATTGTAAAGCTGCGAGAAAATCGAATGGTGCGAGGGGACACGGGTTCGAAAGTTTCGGCCGATTTTCCAGCGTCGTTTGGCAAGTGGCGTTTTGAACAACGAGGCTGAAATAGTGCCAATTTGGATTTTCAATCTTGAGATGAGCAAAAGTTTTTACAAAAGAACTTAGTGAACTGCGATTGATACGATTAATTTTACAAAATTATTGAATAACTATATTTTTTATGTAGGTACTCAATAACGTTTTGATGCGCCATTTTGCCCTGTAAAATATTAAATCGATTCTGACGAACAACAACGAGAGAACAAACGACGGTTTTACAAAAAAGAATTCTTAAAATACCCGCGGAGTACTTACCGCGCTTAAGATTCCGATCGGCGTTTTGTTCGTCAAACAATATTTTCAATGCACCCCTTGCCTCAAAAAAACTTCCATTTTTCTCCACTTCTCTCTCGTCCTCCGTTCGCTCCATTCTCCTCCTCGTTCCTTTCTCTCCCTCTCCTCTCCCTTCGCGGGCGATCCGCGCGCACGGCGCACCGTGTGTATCGCGCACAATCAAGACGAACGTTCGCCTGTTAAGAAAGAAAGCGAAAAGAAAAAGCTCGCTACCCTCGACATCTCGGCTTGATATACATCCCTATGGATCCCGGAACGATAATCGGAATCCGCATTTCATTATGTAGAAGGGGGGCTCGATCCGTTCTCTCTCCCCCGGCCAAAACCGATATTATCCTCGCGCTCTCTGCGACTTTCTAAGCGCGCGGCCGATTGAAATAACGCGGCGGCGGCAGGCGCGGAATTCGGATGCGATGCTAATTAAAGGAGGGCTTAGACTCGAGCGGCAACGAGCAGCAAATCCGAAACACGCGCGACGCTTTACAATGCCGGACGTTTATGGCACCGAAGAGAGAGAGAAAGAGAGAGTGGAGCTTGATGTCTGTGGGGGACGCGAGGATTTTCAGGGCTTTATTGAGATCGATGAGCTCGAGATAATATGCTTGTATTCGCTTTCATTGACCGATCGACTTTGTTTTTATTGCGTATTATCGCCGTTTTTATTGGGTACACAAAAATTGCTATATACGAAGAGTATGTTTTTTCATAAATATAACAAATAAAAGAAACAGATCTGCGATTTGTGTTTAAAGTATATAGCTTAATTTAATCAAGTATTTCGTTACTAAAAGAACGTTAATCTCAAAGTTAAAAGAAAAATTTTAAGTCTAGCTACTTATTAATCACTTATCGACCTGATTCAAGTTTGAAGTCTCAATTGTCAGTCACGTGAGAAAGACGGATGTGGGAAGTTTTACTGCAGACCTGCCTCCCCAACAATCCAGACTAACCAGCATCCGCATCTGCGAAAGTGCTCTCATTAATCCTCTCCTACCGATGAATGCCTCGACGAAGAAAGAAAAAAGAAAAGCAAAAAAAAAACTCGTTCAAGCAATAATCAGCGAAGGTTGCGTAACGAGTCCCGCAAGATCCTCGACGGCTCGGCGCTCCGCACTTCCTGCCTCGTCCTCCTCTTCCCATCGAGCGCCGATATATGCCCCTCCGACCCGAATATATGATCGAGCCAATTTCCCGGCGATTATTAGAAAATATTATTCTTGAATAATCGATGTATGCCGCCGCACCTGGAGGCTAGAGGCCGCTCGCGGGCACAATGGCGCGCAAGGCGTTTTATGCATTCGCACGATTAACCGGCGCCGATCGGCCGGATAAGCCATACCGCCGGTGTCCCGGCGTATGTGTGTACGATCGAATGCCGAAGTATCGAATTACAATGCCGGAGAGAGAATCATGGGAATGAGAAGAAGCGACGGTTCGGCCTTCTTTTTCTTCGGCGCTCGATGCGCGTATTAATTGTCGGTCGGCTCGTTCTCGTCGAGGCGGGTATATAATGAATCTCGGCGGTGCAACGTCGATATGCTAATGGGCCGACTCGGCGAAATTGGCTGTACGTTGCATTGTGCCGGTTAATATCGCATGTGGGCTTGATATTGCGCGCCTCATTGGCTGAGAGAGACAGGCGCGATGGTTGTGCAAATAAGATCTGGATTTTGCTATTTCCTTCCCACGTAGAAGTCGTTCGAAGAGGGATATTATTGACGAGAGTTGTCGGACTGCTTTTTCTCACAGTTTATAAAGTGTACCGAACGATCGTTTTTTTTTTATTTTACAAGAAATGAAAAAAAGGGTCCTATCCACGAATACCTTTTCAATAATAAGAAAAGCGCTCAGAATGTGAACGGTGAAAAACACCATTCTAATAAAATGTCCAAAATACCATAGTGACCGCCTCCAATACAAAATCGAAGAAGAAATATAGTAAACATTACAAATAATTTTGTAAAAGTTAACATACTGTCTAGTAAAGCCACCACAGACTGTCAAAACCCAAAAAATTACTGTACTTTATAAGAAATTTTACTATACTTGCTTGACAGTCTGTGGTGGCCTTACTAGGCAGTATAGTAATTTTTACTAAACTTTTCTCAGAGTATGTATTTATAAATTATTAAATTTACAATGTAATCAAGGCGTTGCTAATACCCAACTAATAGGGGATGCGACTTTAAATAAATAAATTTAAAAGAATCTTTTACCCCAATTTGTAAAATTTATTAGAAACTATGGTAATTTTTTAGATTTTTACACTGTGCAATCAAATTAATTGGCACTATTGTAATTTTTACTATAAAATTATATAGATAGTAAGTAGATCAATCTTTTTAATCTCCTACGTGATCGTTTACCCAATCCAATCCCAAAATTTAACCGCACTTCACTTCCCATCGACTCGCCACTACAAAAACAGAAAGCCCCTAAGTGCCAGTCTAACCACCGTCGACGGAAAAATAAGTTCCCTCGGCAAAAATTGGAAAGTCAATACCCGGGCCGCGGATCATTCGCGCGGCGACGTACGCCGCCCGAAAAATGGATCGCAGCGTGCGCGACTCGGGGCCTCTTGGGCCATTATCGCGGGGGACGAAAAAAGCGGGCGCTGACACGCGCGTCGGCGCGGGCAAAAGTGTCAGAAACACGTATCACTTTGCGAGCTCCTTTCTTCTTGCCTTTCTAGTCTAGTGCGCGCCCGAGTTTTTCGTCGTTTCTTTAAAAAAGATGTCACGCCCCGCAGATATTGGCTCTCGCTCAGGCTGACAGAGGCCCGTATATACCTATAGGCGCTTTAGACACGTCAGTCTGCGGAACGGACGAAAATTGCGGCTGCGAGCTCCGCCGCAGAATAATGGAGACTCTATTTTCGACTACCCCGGGAGGTGGTAACCCGAGGAGAGAATCTTGATAATTTGATCGATGATGGCTTTTTTAAATTGCGCAATCTGGGCGTTGGGAGATGTGACTGGTACTTTCTTGTTTCGTCTCGCTTTCGAAATTGTAAAAGGATTTTGAGTGATTTTTTCATTTATTGCATTATTTTGAAGTTGAATACACACTAAATGTGAAAATTATACACCAAAGGTGAAAATATAAAATAAAAACTTAGTGCTTATCGATTAAACAACGAACTTCTTGAATAGTTTTTCTGACGCTGGCATCGTCGTATAGTTTGTTATCGCAGAGGAATGCAACCATTGTAATCTGCAATTCATCAATGGTAAATAATTAAATTTTTTTATAAAAAGTGTAAGTAAACGTAAATGAAGAATATACCTTGCAGTACAAATAAGCAATCGATTGCGGTGAACCATTTCTTTTGCAGTAGGCTTCATGATTGTCACAGGTGAGATTTTCCTAAAGTGTACATTTAAATGATAAATAAAAAAGGTTCAAAACATTTTGTAAATCTTAAAATACCTTTTTAACTGTTTCTTCGAATTCCTGTCGAATAGCTGCCACGTCTACATCCTGAAAATTGATATTTATAATTTAAAAAAATCTTTTCTTATGCTTATACGATTAAATAAATGAGAAACGAAAAATACTAACTGCATTTGTATCACATTCAGCCTAAAACAATAAATTAATCGTTAAAAAGTTTCATGCAGATATAATACTCAAAATATATGTTATTATAATAAGCGAAGGCGATTGCCTTCAATTCTCAAAATGTGCATGTCAAAAAAATTTACGTGAGTTGACACATTTTGACTTCACGACTTAAATTGCACGTATGAATTGCATATGTTCTCATGTTAATTTATTACTATGTTGTACTCTTATGTCAATTTATTGTGTGCTGTATATTTTTTAATTGGAAAAAGACAAAATCATTATTGGTTCCAATAAATAAAATTGATAAAAGTTCACTGAACTAAAGGTGAATTTGATATATATGATGTGCGAAGACTTGAAGATGGCGAAAAAATCGCCGAAACGTTGACCCAATAATAGCACTTATCCACACAAGTGCGAAAAAGTTTATTCTTGGAAGATGTTGAGTTTAGCCCCGAGCTAAGCGAGAAAATATTTTTAAAAGCGATACTAGGGGCGTAAAAACGATTTTAAAATATTCCAAAATGCGTTAAATCGAATCTTACGTACCCGTGTAACGAAAATAATATTACTACTGATTCAAAAGGACAATTGCCTTCACTTGTTATAAATCATTACAAATCTTTTTTAAAATTCTGTATTAGATAAGAAATTCGTGTACTCACCACTGCATTCCCTGCACAAAAGGCAAGAAAAACTAAGGAAAATAGAAGTGTTACTTTAATCATGTTTAAGCACGTAGAAACTACAATACAAGTTGTAGCAAAGAATGATCGTTTAAATACAACTAAAATATCGATTTAACTACTCACGAGAGATAAAGTAGCATTAAAAAATGAATAAAGTAAAAACGTTATTTAAAACGATCGTGGTTTTTTGCACGATTGTTTAAAAACACGGTTTTCTCTCACGATGAGATAAAACCGCATTAAAAAAGAAATAAAGTCAATACATGTTTTTAAATAATCGTGAAGGTTTTTTGAAAGGCAAAGATCGCCAAATTCATCGAACGCCAAAGCAAAAAAAAAACAGCTGCTAATTAATTGGCACTTAGCTTCTTCCTAACTAATTTATCGTTCCAATATTATCTCTGAGATTCACTAAAACCAATCTATGTCAACCGTACAATTTCAATTATTCTATATTTAATTAATTATTTATTTTTGTATTATTATTTTATTTTTCTGTGTCCATTATAGAATTAATGAAGAGCAAACAAAATTTCAATAAAAATTTTGTTTGAATATTTAAAGTTTTAAAAAACAGAATTTTTGAAACTCCATCAGAGCTCGATTTCGCGCAAACTTGAATAAAAATGCATTCGTTAAATCAAGCTTTGTATAATTCATATCAAAAAATAATGTTCAATATAAGAGCAAGAAGTTGATTTTAAACTAGTGTTACCTTTTCACACTATCTTCGTTTTGAAGAAAATTAAATAAAAATTTCAAGTAAATTGAATTTTCTCTATTAATTATTAGCCTAAGAAAAGTAATTTTTTAAATTTTATTCGAACTATATTGCTGAAACTAATGTAAACGATTATAATAAAATATTAATAATAATAAAACTACGACTGTTCTATGTGATATATATAATCACTATTCCATGCATGATTTAAAATCGTTATAAAACAAAAAATAGTTTGAAGCTTTAGTAAAAGACGAAAAAAATAAGCTGTCGATCATTGGAAAATACCAATTATTCAATAAGATATAGCTATTCAAAAACTTAAAAAAAAACCTTAATATCTTTTGAACTAATAAGTTTCTTAAGCTGAAAAACTATACAGCTCTAGACATACAACAGATTTACCTATTCCCAAAATTTCAAGTCAATTAAAGCATTTTTATTCCTGTAGTCGTTGGACATAGAAAATTCATTTTTTTCAGTTTTGGATTTTTTACTCAAAAAATAGTTAGCAAAATGGCTTGAAATTTTTACAGATTATAGCTATATACACACACACACACACTTTTCAAAAACCATTTATTCTTGTTCCTAACCCCTTAAAAAACAATTATAAGAGGTTTTTAGAAGAACTCCAAAAATTACTATCACAAAGCTTCCTCTACGAGGAAGCAATGTATATGATATTGCAATTATACATATAACATAGTACAGCCATATTTTTATTATTATTATTATTATTATTGTATTATGATTGCTTACATTAGTTTCAATAATATAGTTCAAATAAAATAACAAAAATTACTTTCCTTTGACTAATAATTACTACAGAAAATTCAATTTATTTAGTATTCATAAGTAACGTTCGTAAGTAATTCGTGTTAAGTCCGTTTTTACACCCATAAATTTAATTTTCTTCAAAACGAAAAAGATAGTGTGAAAAGGTAACACCAGGTTAAAATCACCTTTTTGCTCTTATATTGAACATTATTTTTTGATATGACTCATACAAAGCTTGATTTAACGCATGCATTTTTATTAAAGCTTGCGCGAAATCGAGCTTTGCGCATTAAGTTTTAAAAATTCTGTTTTTTAGGACTTTAAATATTCATAACAACATTTTTGTTTAAATTTTATTTGCTCTTCATTAAATTCTAAAATAGACATAGAAAGATAAAATAATAATACAAATAAATAATTAATTAAATAAAGAATAGTTTGAAATTATGTTCTTGAAATCGATTTTTTTTTAATGAATCGCAGAGATAATATTGGAAGGATAAATTAGTTAGGAGGAAGCTAAGTGCCAATGAATTGGCAGCGGTTTGTTTTGTATGTAAGGGTATGTAAATACCACTTGAATGCACTTTTCGTCATTAAAGTATGCAGCAAACAGGAGATAAAGTGCCTAAATTAATAAGGAAAATCTATAAGTAAATTTTTGTTGCAGTTCTGTAATAGTGACGTGCTTTATTTAATATATAGGTTAAATTCACATTTTTGGAGCTTGCTCCTTTAACCTCGCTGTGCTGCTGCCGCTTCTATATATTTTAGTATATATAGCCCCTATAGTGTTTGTTGGATCGAGAGTGAAATACGAAAACGACAGATTTTCTAGCGATAGATTTTCTAGCGACAGATTTCTAGCGTCAGATTTTTGCGACAGATTCTATACCGACATGTTTTTACCGCTACACCGCTACCATGAATTCATCATATAATATATGCAATAACACCCCCCACTTACTTCTGATAAGTGCGCACAACAATAATTTAACAATAATAAGTATTAGTTTGGTAAATGAAATTAGCAATAAACAATTA
>UCOM01003158.1:0-19783 GCA_900474385.1 Ormyrus pomaceus | reverse complement strand
GGGGGGGGGGGGGGGGGGGGGGGGGGGGGGCGGAGGATCTCTGGGTCGGAGTTTGCATACGAGCATCGTGTTTCAGCAGCTGCGGAGGAGCCGAGCCGAGTCGAGGCTCGCAAGCAACTTCTGGATGACATTTGCGCACCGACGAAACCTATGGTCCACCGACTCTGGAATTCCGGCGCTCGTCGGAGTTACGTCCTCGTAAAGCCTCGGGGGAATACCGAGGTGTTTCTGACTCTCGCTCCTTAGCCTTCTTGAGTTTCTGTCTTCTGCAACCCTCTCTCCCTTGCCTCTTCCGCTCGTCGCCGCGCGTCTATGCTCTTTTATTAACTTTCTATTAATTCGCTGGGAATATATCGGTTTCGAAAGGCTGGAGTTGCGTTGTAATTTATTTGTACGGAAAATTTGAGGGTAAGAGCAATTACGTCCTTATTCAGATTGCAATTTCGAAAATTGTGAGGGCAAATTTAGTTTGCGCTTCGGTTAATTCTCTGATAATGGAGGTGCTAAACAATTTGACTATACATTGTGTGTTTATGTTCGCGGCAACTAAATCGGATAAACGGGAGACCGCAATTGCTGTACAACAACAAATTGAGATTTGAGATGTAAAAGCAAAATATGCTATAAAAAAAGGATTTTGTAATGTTTCCAGTTTTATTTATCACTCTACCATAGTTTTCATAACATGCACGTTCAAACACGATATTTAATCATTTAATTGTACTTTTAATGTTTTAAGTACGATTCAATTAAAACTGTACGTATTAATAAAAATCGCAGCTGTTTTTCTTGCAAATTTTAAATCGAAAATAAATGAAAAAACAGCCTTTCCGAGTATCGTGAAAATAAATTAATTTCAAGCACGTCTATAAGTTTCGTACACCAAATGCACGGTTTCATAAAAAACTTTCTCCCTTCGCCGAGCCTCCACCGAACTATTATCAGCTCGTTTCTTTACACCCGAAGTAAACGCTAATTACTCAATCGCTCCCGGCAGTTCTAAATCTCCAAAAAAAATGATTTTCCAGCGAGAGAGAGAGCTCCGCTATTTAAAATTCCCGCCGCGAGCGCGAGAGCTTTTGTTTGTATATACATATACACCCCATTCCTTTTAGAGGCGTAATTATGACAGGCTCGCTCCATAATAAGGTAATTTAAACGCATGACTTAGGAGCGCCGCGCACTTCGACTCCCCTCCCACATATTTACACGTGTACGTGTGTGCGTACCGAGAGAGAGAGAGAGAGAGTAGTGGCTGGGACGGATATTGGTCCGGTGTAGCCTCGCGGCATTCGCGTATTACGCTGCATAATAGTGCCGCCTCTCTCTCCGTCGATTTCGTGCGGCCGTTGTAAATGCAAGAGAGGGGGAGGGTCCGCCGGCTGGGCTTTCCTCTTTTCCGCCTGAAAATTACGATTCGCTCCGACGCCCTGTTATTACGCGGCCCGGCTCTCGCGAGTGAGTTAGGGCTGGACAAAAATTTGTTTCGGCGAGTACCACCTTCCTCTCGCTGGTTTTCGACTCCCGGGCCTTAAATTCGGAGAGTCGTTCGGATTGGATTGATTCTTTTTATTAAAGTTTATGCTAAATATATTGTAGTTAACCTTTGTATTTACTTGTTTATGTGCATTGTGTAACATTAAAGGAAACTGCACTTTTATTTAAAAGATAATTCCTAATTATTTTTTGTTGACCTCTTTTTATTTTGTTTCTACTTTATTTCTAGAATTTATGTTTTTTCATATTTGTTGACGTGGCTCGTATTGTGTTAGTTTTTTTTTTTTGTTATACGTACATACATTATGCATTTGAAGATATATGAAGGTGTACAGCGGTACGTAGAAAGCAATGTCGACGCAACGACTAAACTCTATAGCTTTTCCTTTGCTTTATATATATATATTATTTCCCGCAAACACGATAATTCTATTACTGTTTGTAATAAAAGTTGCTCCCGAAAAGACGATATATTTAGATTCTTGACGCGTTGATGGATCTTTTCATTTCTAATGTAATTTTGATGCGCCAAAAACAAAGAAACGAAAAACAAAGAATTATATAATATTAATAATATCATGCGTCAACTCATCAAAAGAGAGCAAGATGTTCCCAAAATAATATAACGAAACTTGAGCTAAATCAAAAACTCCAGCAACTAAGAATCAAAAAAAAGTTCCTCATCTCACCCAGCGTCCCCTACCCCCTCCTCCTTCGCAGTAGCATCCCTCGTCCACGCGACGGTCTCGCGGTCGTTTGCGTCTTATATGACTTATCGTGGCGTCATAAGTATTCACCTCTCGCCCCTGGCCGGCTTTTTTCGGCGCGCGCCACCGCCGCCGCCGCGGTCAAAGTTACGAAAGAGCGAGGGGGAAAAAAAATGTGGGTGAGGAGCCCTCGTGGAGGGGGGGACAGAGCCGGTTTTTATTGGCTTGACCGACTGCAAGCGCGTCCCCGGCTTTTCTAATAGAAATGACTCGTTATTCCAGCTGCGGGGTGGGATGGACGTTTTGAATGATGGCGATGCCCTTTTTCTTTAATTAAAGCGGGAATGAAGCCGCGAGGCCGTTTAGTTAATCGACGGCGATTTTTTATTTTTTAGGTTATTTGATTTTAGTCGGCTTTTGCCGTTAATAATGAAAAAGTAATTCTAGATAAAATGATAAATAATTCAAAATATTGAATCTCAAAGCTGAAAACTGAGTAAATAAAAAAATTGTTTGATTCGGTTGTCAGTTTTGCTTCTCAATCTTAATTTCTTTAAATTTAATACTGAAGCACATAAGTACTACCCGAAAGCAGTCCTTAAATCCCGACCCCCGATTAGAAAAGAAGAACGAGTACATTATTTTTCTCCCCATAACTAAGAAGAGGTAAAAAAAAAAGAGGTGCCAAGCCTCGAATAAAGCCCCGGGGGCGCGTGGCGCCCGTTTAATCAGCATTCATTACGCCGAAACCGCGGCCAATAAAGATTCGCTTTATCGCCGGCGCGAAGGTTCGCGCGCTCGGGAGCTACCCTTAATACAGAGAGAGGGAGAGAGAGAGAGAGAGAGAGCGGAGAGGAAGCCTCGCGCGGCGTGGCTCGTGATTTCCGTTAATATGCGGACGTAACTTTTGTCCGGCTTAACGGCCGGCGGACACAGAGAGGCGAGTCTAATAAAAGTTGGTCAGCATGAAACTGACGCCGTAACGAGCGGCAATCGCCTGCGAAAAGAGGGAAGGATCGCGCGCGACCGGGGAGGAGTGGGGAGGCGAGCGAGGAAAAAGTGATACGTCGCTCTCGGGGAGGACGCGCGGTTCTGGCTTATTAAAGCAAAATTGCCTTAATAAACAAGCTCGTGAAAAGTCCCCGGGAGAGAGAGAGAGAGAGACGGTTTCAAGTGTGAGGGAATCGAGCGAGTCTTGCTGTGACGCGAGCGAGCTTTTCTTCCTTTGACTCGGTTGATTGTTGCTTTGCGGAGGAGCTGCTTTTGCACACTTTTTTTTGTCGAGCTCCACTTATTCTTATGAATATTTTATATTTGACGTTTTCTTGATTTTTCGCAGAAGTTGGAGTAAAATATATGCCATTTTTCATTTGTACACTTTCTGAGTAAAGCAGCTGATGAGCGATTTTTCACGTGAATATTTTTCTTTTGCCAATGTTTAGCAGATATAACTTTTAATTAAGACAGTTTATTGCAATTCGAGAACTCATAGAACAGTGAATCTTTAAAACTTAATATTGCTACTCCGTTATTAAAATTTTAATAAATCTATACTTATACATTTTTTAAGATCTGAAGAAGATTAAAACTGGACGTTCAAAGCTTGCTTCGATCAACGGTTGTGTCTCGAAGGCGTCATCTTTTCGAAAAAGAAAAAAATTTAGCAATTAATATCACAAGATTGCAGCCTATTAAAAATCCTCCGAATATCTCGTAGAATTTCCAGTATTGAAAATGGCCAGGAAAATAGATAATAGATAAGTCCCTATAAGTGGCTACTTAATAGACCCTGATGAAACGCTTTTTTTCACACGATTTCTCTATTAAATGGGCTGATAATTTTCTTTCTAAATTGACATGGCTATTAAATAGCTAAGAAAGTTATTGCTGTAATATGAAATATATCTTAACATAACACGATAAGTTTTGCCTTGTAATTTTTTTTTTTTTTTTGCTACCTATTTCCTAGGTAAGAAATGTTTTCCATTTCCACCAAGGTACCCTTGAGCTTTGCCGCACCGCGAGAAGCGCGTCGAAAATGAAATCCGCCGCAATCGAATTCGCGCCTTCCGCGAGGAGCTCCGTCGCTCGGAGAGCAGGAAACCCCCTATCGGCCTTCCAAACCGAACTTCCTGGAGGCGGGAGCTACGGAGATATTAGATTTTTGCCGGGGCAGCTCCGTCGCTCCGTCCTTGAGCCGCGGTCGAGAAAAAAAGCTGGGGCGTGAGCTTTCGCGAGAGTGACCGCGCTTGCAATCGCATTATTTCGCAGCCGCGGGCCAATGCTCGAGAGATAGCGCTCGGAGAGAGAGAGAGAGAGAGAGAGAGAGAGAGAGAGAGAGAAAGTGACTCCCCCCGATAAAAAGCCTTTTATTACCGGCAATTAGGATAAGCCGGCTTCCTCCTCCTTTTTTTCTCTCTCTCTCGCGACTTCTCTCTTTCATTATGTGCCCCGCAAGCCTACATCCCCTTTTTATTTTCAAAATGCCCTGCTTGCCGCGCGCACTTGGCCCTTTTTTATCGTCGCTTTTATGAGGGCTTTATTTTTGAGAGAGAGAGTGAGAGAGAGACTGTTTTCCGAGTTTTTGAGTTTATTGCGCCGCCGAGGATTAAAATCTGTGGTTCGCGGCGCTGCTTTTATTAAAATTTATTCTTTGTTTTATGTTTACAAGCCGGGAGAATTAGTTTACAAGCGATAATTTATTTAGAGTTTTTAATAACAATTTTCGAAATTTAATCCGCAAAACACACGAGTAGGTCATTAAAACCTGTTTATTAACTGCGACGATACAATTTGACATTTGTTTACATTCGCTCTACAAACCGTAACTTATTCTGTATATTTTTCATATTACGCCACAGTCAACTTTAAATATAACAAAAAGATAAGCTAAAATCTAAAGTAAAAACTTTATAAATTTAAAACTGCAGTGTACATCTTTATACACGAAAAAGAGAACTAGATTACACGTATCAGCGGAGCAATTTAATTTGTTGAAACGAGAGAGAGGCCTGAAAAAGTTTGGGGAAGGATTCAGTATCTGGCAGGGCGCAAGGAGCTTTGCCATTTCCAAGCGGGCGCAATCTCCTCTTCCCTCCCCGCCCCACCCCCCGAAAAGACTCGTCCTTTTCCCAAAAGTGAACAAAGTACCGGGCTTGTCTCACCTCCTAATAAACGCTTAAGCGTCTCCGGGCTCTCTTGCCAGCTTGGGAAATTAGCGGCCTGGCGCAACGAATTGTCAAATATAACGAGGCCCCCGTCCCGCACATAATAACGCCGCCGTTGCCGCGCGAGGAGAAAGATAGAGAGAGAGTTTGAAACGTGACGAGGAAATAGGAGCAGCCGTCGCTCCGAAATTAGACTGAATCGCCGAGGCTCGTCTCGCGAAAGGAGCCTTGGCACTCAGGCCAAACGATAACAGCCCGCGGGGCCTCGCGGCATTAACGCCAAGCGTATAACGTTACGTTAAGCGAGACACACGCGGAAGCGAATTATAATAGGGAAAAGGTGGCGCGGGAAGCGCGCCAAAAATATATATTATCGGCCCGCCGGTGTCCTGTGGGGTCCTAATCTAACCTCCTCGCGCCACCAGCCGAAACTTCAAATTGCGCGCGGCCGCGAGAGAGAGAGAGAGAGAGAGAGAGCTTGTTTTTCGAACTGGCTGCCGAGGAGATTAAGTCGCTGCGCGGCGACGCCAAGGCCTCGACTATAAACTCGTAACGAGGCGATTAATTAGGAGAGAGCTGTTCGGGAATCGCAAACTTTCTGCGCGCCTCTTAATTCGCTATTCTCCGCGTTTTCTCGCTCTCCCACCGCGAGTGTCTTGTCCCTTTCTTGTTCCCTTTTTTTGGCTTTTTTCTCTTTTGCAAATTTTTAGTTCGATCGTTCGTCGAAGGATTTTGTTGGTTGCGTATATAATTGATTGCCGTTCGTTTGGAACTTGGGATTTTTGGGGAAACTTTTTCAATCAATCAATTATAAATTCTGTACAGTCGAGAAGATTTGGATAATTGATGAGGACAAAACTTTTAGCGTATTTTTACAATTAATAAATTGTATCCATTGATTGATATATTTTTTAAAGATAAGCGCTTGGCTTGTCAAAGAATAAATTTAATTTTTAATCCGGCACTTCATTACTCAGCCTTCGTAATTGCAACGGAAAATTAACATTTAATTAGCATAATATATTTCCAAGTTTACAGCGTTAATTCAGCACCTGCAGACTCGCCGCGCAACTTCTTCGCCAATTCGAACGCCTAATTTTGCATATTTTTGTCAAGATTAATCAAATTTTGAATTTAATTAAAATCGAAACGACGTCATTGAATGCATCTAGCTCTTAATTACGCAATTCAAGCTTCGAAATTAATTTAACTTTACAGAGGGAACGGTGAGGGGGGACGGGGGGGAGGTGCACTCGAGCAACGCCGATTCATCGCGTTTTTATACGAACGGGAAATATTTTCGAAAATTGGCGCGTTCGCGCTCCAACTAATTATTGCCCGAGCTCGCTTTTTGATTGAAGCACTCTCGAGCTTCGCAATATTAATCATATTTAAGCGGCAAGAAAAAGGGGTGGACGAGGAGGAAGAAGGACGCGGGAGGCGCCCGGAAGGTGGAGGAAACGAGCGCAAAGCGGCGTCGGCGGCAAGTCAAGAGAGTGAGAGAGAGAGAGAGAGACAGAGGGGGGGGGGGAGGGGGGGGGGACAATTGAACGCAATTAAACGCCGACGAGGCGAATAACGGCATTATTGTATACGTATATATACGTAGACGTCGACGTTTATGTGCTCACTCGTACGTTTTCGCCGTTGCATACCTCTACCCTCTGCATTTCATATGTCTGCATTTTGTATCGCGTTAAATGCAGGCCGTTTTGCGTTAGAGTTATTGCCGTTTCAAACTCATTTTGCTACTTTTTGGTGAATTTCAGTTTTTTTTTCTTCACGTCTTCTATGTGCTTGTCAATGAAATATTAATTTTAAAGTTGATTCACGTAAGTTATCTGCGAAAGCTCTTTTCAAATATTGTACCTTTGGAAATCAACTTTATCTGCTTTAAAAGTTGAATTCATTAAATTTTGGAACGCGAGCATTTTTAAAAGCAGTAAAACAAGCAATAATAATGTCAATCTACTTCCAACGAAAATAAAACAATCAACATTTTTCGGACAAAAAATAGTAAGCGAAAATGAAGCGTCGTCGAAGCAATTTCCCCTCTCCAAAAACATTTCCCAAAAAAGCAAGCCCGCAGCAGTCCACCTCCTCCTCCTACAAAAAAAAAACAAAAAAACAAAAAAACAAAAAAACAAAAACGGGGAAATCCATCGAACCTCATTAAGTCCCTCGCATTGACCGCACGGCATTCCATCGCGGAAAAGCTTCGGCTCGCGTTGAAAAAGCCCTCCTCCCCCACCCGCCCCCTCCCCGCTCCCCGGCAGCGCTCTCTCGCGTTATTCTAATAATTCCGCGTGTTTATCGGTTTGGCCTGGGGCGCCTGCGTGCGGCGGCGGCGCGGCAGCCGAAATGAGCGACGGCGGGAGAGAGAGAGCTGCGCGGCGAGGAGCAGGAGGTGGAGGAGGAGGAGGAGGAAGCCGAGTCCAGCCTCCGCGGAGCATGCGTGCTGCCGCTGGTGGGGGGGAGGCAGCGGCCGAGAGTCCGCTCCGAGGGTGACACCCTGCAGTCTGACACGGAGCTCGGGAGGCCGCGCGCGCGTCCCGTCCGCCGTCGCCGCTGCCGCCGCTCCCTTTCAGCCCTCCCCGCCGGGGGGTGGCGCGCAGAGGCCACTGCACCCGCGACGCGCCTGCCAGCTCTCCTTCAGTTGCACTTTCGCGCTCGAGCGAGCTGCACTGCGCTCCCGGAGCTTCAGCCTCTCTCTCTCTCTCTGTCTCTCTCTCTCGTACCGAGTGCCGAGGGGGACACTTGGATTTTAGAGTGCTGGACTTGGAGTTCGTTCTCGCGAGTGCCTGGATGGCTGCTGCTGACTTCGAGGAAAAACTGGCAGGAGGGCTGATTAACAGCCGGCGAATGGTAAGTGGATGAAGGTGACGAGGTTGGAGACGTATGCCGGCGCCGAGGGGCGCTTTAAAATAGTTTAGCGAGACCTTGAGTTGTGCTTGAACTTGTAGCGAAAGTTTTTTTATTTCAAGTTTTCGACGCTCGATTTATTTATCATTTCTCCCGGATCGCAAGTTCCTATTTTTTTTTGTTTTTTAGTTTAAAGTTTTTTTTTCATGATTATTTGAGCAAAACAGCAGTCTTGAACGATTCACTGCTAAAAGCGCAATGTTAAGTTATGCAAAGCGAGCAACCCATTTAAAGTTCCCGGACCAAGAATTCAAATCAGCGAATCAAGACAACAAGTCCATTTCCTTACCCCCCACTTTTCCACCAGCTCGAATTAAATTCACAGCCCGGCGATAAAACAGCAGATTTCTCGGATCCGCAGCTCCCGCTGCACTTCCCCCCTCCCCCCACCCCCCTGCCGTCCCTCCTCGAATAATCCTGTTTACCGCGGCACCTTCGGACATGTGTATGAGTGCGTGCCGCCGCCGCTGGCGGGCGGCTCGAGTGTTTGCGCGTACAGCACCGAGGCTCGGTATCGCGTATGTTCTTGCATGCAAATGAGAGGAGAGAGAGAGAGAGAGAGAGAGAGCCTCGTTCGGGAATTATCGCTCTTTCCAAGAGTGCAATGTCGGATTTTTTCATTGCCCTTCGTAACTCGAGCTTGATAATCGCTTTTCGAGCTTGCTTTTTGTAGGTTCGATTATGGGAAATGGATTTGAATATGAATGTTGAATTAAAAAGGAGGTTCAATGATCGGTAGGATTAAAATAACAATGGATCATTTTTATACGCATGAATTTCATGGCAGAAAGTAGAATGAGGTGTAACAATTAATTCAAGATATAAAGCTGCACGAAATTTTACATATTAAACGTATGAATCATTCTGTGAAATTAATATAGTAGTAGAAAGGCCCCGCTTTAGTCAGACGCGCGCTTTAAAATTCTTCTTTTTTTTTTTTTAAATCTAGTAATTTATTCAAAATTATACTTCTCAGAAGTAATTTTTTTGCAATAATCGATGGCGATTTAATTAAATGAAAACGTAAATTTATATTATAAACTTTAAAAGAAATAAGCTTGATTTATTCCGAAGAGAAACGCATCGATGTTTGCGTTGCGTTTTATCACCGTTATTGTGTTTGCGCACAAACAATATTTCTCGTTATAATGAATAAAATAATATCGCAGATTAAGCACAAACGATTTCAACATGTCACATAAATAAATATTTTAATTTTATCTCGCAAAATGTATATCGTTAAATCAACGAGTCTCGCCCCGCATCGAGAAATACGTCGGTTCTCCAAGTCAAAATAAGCGTTTAACGCGCGCAAAACATTAACATAATCTAGACGGCGCATAATAGAGAGACAGGGGGGTGGGGAGCGGATGAGCTTAGGCCGGAGAGAAAAGCTCGAGGACAGAAGATTAATTCGCGTTGCTTTTTACGAGCACGTTTCGCCTTTGCCTAAGCGACTTCCGAACTCGAGTGCAGTCGCGCACACAACACGTGGAGGGATGGGGGGGTGGCGGCAAACGAGAGGAAAAAGGAAGGAGAGAGAGAGAGAGAGAAAGAGAGGAAAAGCTCGAAAGCGCTTTGGCGGCACGCATGAAAGGGAGGCGCTCGGGAAAATCTAGTTTGAAACTCGCCGAAAAGCAAAGTGGCACCGAGACGCGCGCGACGGCAGGAGGAGCGAATACGGCAAAGTTTTTATTTCCCCGAGTTAAAAAAGAAATGCGCCGCACAAAGGGCAAAAGGCGCGCGCTCGCTCCTTCTCGCGGAGGGGGTTTTCAATTTTTTTTTTTTTTTTTTTGCATAACTTTTCAGCGCTAAATGCAACGGGGGGGATCATTCGTTTAGGCGCAGGCATTGATATGCTTCCGCCCGGGCTTTTGTCGAACTTTGCGGTAAACAGCGGATTAATTTGGATAATTCAAACGCTGTTTATACTATAGCTGGTTGCGTAAACAGAGGAATATGGCTAAATTTAATTATCAAATTCGTGTTTTCGCATTAAACGTGGATTATTTCAAAGGGTCGGAGGCACCTCACTCGACCTACATCAACATTTCTACCCCAAAAAACGTAATGAAACTTGAAACTGTAACGCAACATTACCCAAACAGCTACCCAAAACCCGGAGACGCCAGATAAAAAGTCATCATCGCTTCTTACAATCGTCGCGAGCGGCACAACTCGCATCATCGCGGTCCCACGTAAAAGAGGAGCTCCTCGCGACCGGGCGCAATTACGGCGTCCCTTGAACTCTCGCCTCCGCATGCACGGAGGGGGAGGCGCAGTGCGACACGATCCCGTCTCGGCGGCTCTCTGCGGGGACTCGGTGTGCGCCGCGCGCTTTAATCGATTCCGCTCGCTCCTCGACGCGTCGCCTCAGCGCCGAGCGGCTCGCCGATCCTCGCGATTCACGGTCCGAGTCGGGTATTCGTGTATCCTCGATGTCCGCCGGGAAACTCGCGAGCTTTGCAGAGGGGGAGGAGAGTGCTTGCGAAAGAAAGGAGGCCCGTTTCGCTCGAAGGATTCTTTGGAACGTTGCAAAGTGTCGTTGGGGTATTGAGGTTCGTTCGGTGGCTGCTTCGGGGGGATGTAATAGATTTAATCGAATTGGCGAGTTCTTTATTAATGCAACTACGGTATTCTGGCTTGCGGTATTCGTGTATTGATTCGGTGGACTATTTAGTCCTCGTGATTGCGCAAACAGCTGGCTTGATTGACGGGACCATTAGTTACATCAATATAAGACAATGATTAGGTTTGCGTACAAATTCGATTCCCTTAAATTATAAAATGCTTCTCCCCGGTAAATAGCTGTTTAATTAATGCGAAAAAAATGTATTCTAAAATGAGTATTTCAGGGTGCATTGCTTGTTGAAAGCTTCGAGCTGTGAACAAAGATTTATGGGATTGGCTCTGATCAAAAGGAAGCTGGAAAGAGACGGGAAAAAGGACTATTTTCTCTCCGCCTTTTCTCCCGCTGCTATTCACAGTCAAACATCATTAAATTTTCCCTCTATCCTTATATCCCTCCTTTCTGATAAAAAAGCTTATACATCTTGTATTATATCGCATTACGCGCCGAGTACTCGAACAAAAAACTTCGCACGCGTGTATTAAAAACTCTATTGACTCTGCATAATTTACGACGGGAGTATAAAAAAAAGGGATTCCCGAAGGAAAAAAAAAAAAAACGAGTGCCGGAGGTCTAAAAATATTTTACGAGGCGCACTGAATATATATGCGCGAGAGCGACATCTTCATAAGTGCAGAGCGTCGGATTAACGCGACTAAGCTTTCGGAACTACAAAGATCCGAAACTAATCTCATTAAAGGCGAGTAGCGAATTAAGAACGGCGCGGGCCGCTTCTCTCTTTTTCGCCCGGCGGGAAGTCGCGAGAGAGCGAGAAGAGGGAAATAAAAGAAAAGAGCGCGCCATATTTATTCATAAGATTTACGAGGAAGGGGGGAGGGGTGAGGGGGGAGAAAGGCTGCGCGACAAATGCGACAAAATACTCGACGCTCTCGCGCTCCTTATCAAACAGCGCGAAATTAAAGCAATTAAGTCGTCGCGATGGTCCTCCCGCTCCCCCCGGGGGGGGGACAAAACTTTTTCTCTTCCGCCTTGTCTCTCCTCGCTCTCATGCGTGCTTACCCTCGTACTGCAAATTTGCTTATCGCTTTCCACCCCTGTTTTCCGTTGATTTTCGCCACTTGAAAAATGTTTTTTTTCGCCGAGTCTTTCGAGAAAGATACACTGGATTTCAATGTTGCATCGTATTAAGCGTTTCGAAAACGCACTACTAAAATTTACAAAGAGATATTTGCACTTTTACGCACGGCCAATTAACCCCCGCAAAAACACGTTTCTCATGTGACTCAATTTCATTTGTTACCCGAGCGCGAATGCAAAGCTCTCTAATTCATTGATAATTACGGGGGCGTAACTCTCCAAAACAAAGCCGATCCATTAAACTTGCAAGAAGCGAAGTGAAGCAAGCTTCCTCCCCCACTCCCCCCGAAAAAAAAGGCCGCGCTTCGCAGACCGTCGTCCGAAAATTCATTTCGCGCTTACGGCCGTACATAATCCAGCCGCTCCTTATTTTCCTCGCGCGCGAGAGGCTACTACTATATACTGCGCACCCACACATAGAGAGAGTGAGAGAGAGAAAGGCTTAGAGCTAAATTCCGGGCGTTCGCGGTTTCGCAGTCACGCGGAAATTCGACGCACTCACGGGGTCACCCACACGCACGCGCATACGGACGCGCGGAAAGAGAGAGAGAGAGAGAGGGGGGGGGGAGAACGGGGCGGCCGATGAAATTAAAATGTAATTCCACTGGCCGCATTGCGCCCTCGTAATCTCCATCGCACCCACACCAAAGAGCGAGGGTGTCTGACCCAGAATTAAAATCTCCCCCCCCTCCCCCCCTCTCCCTGCCCTCCTCCTCCTCCTCCCTCTCGAGCGCTTTGTCTCCCTCCGTGCCTTTGTCTCCGAGCGCGCCTTTGTTTTATTTTGCGGCGCGCGGCAATTTTTATTTCGAGGGAAAAATCATTCCGCGCTAAGCCGTTACTTTTCGCGCAAATTAAACAAGCCCGAATTAGGCGGATATTTTTTGGCTGCCCGCGCGATCGATTTCCATTTGTGTATGCTTTTGCGCGCGCGGAGGAGGCGCGATTGGTGACCCTGCAGCTGCGGCGAAATGTTTTATTTTAGAGGCGGAGAGGGTTTCGAAGGGTTAAGGGATGCGGTGTGTTAACGTCATTGAAGCTGTTCGACAATTAAGATTTGAACTAGGGAAGTTCGCGCAAAGCAGGTTGAATTGGAAATTCATTTCTGGCTTATAATTAAGTTAGTTTGTTAGTTGAGTTAGTTAGTTCACTATGCATCCGTTCAATTGTCAGTAAATAATGAAAGACGTAAATGCTTGAATTACGGTAAACTGAACAAGTGTGAAATTAGAATTTTTATTTCTGGAATATTTAATAAAATTAACTCGGACCAAGTAAATTAAAAGTGATAAAGTTCGTTAAAATGATTTCATTTCAAAATCTGACCGACACCGCAGTACCTAAAATCATTCGTATAATTAACGTAAACTCGTTTTCCGAAGCTCTGCGGCCGTCGATTAATATCCCAAAGTCACGAGAGCGGCGCTCTCATTTGCACCCGGGAAACTTGAGAGCATCGACAGCGAGCCGAAAAAAGGAGCAGTCGGGGGGGGGGGGGGGGAGGCAAGTGCCTGTCCCCTCCGCGCATACAAGTTCGCGGCATTGCTCGTCGGTGGTGATTTGCATATTTTAATCTACCGGCAAAAAGTCGCCGCTAGTTTTCCCATTAGTCTTGGCAGTTGCTCCTCTCTCTCTCTCTCTTTTTGAAACAGCAGCCTCTCCAGGATGAAAGGGACCGGCGTGTATATAAAGCGAGGAAGGCTGAGAGAGGGGAAGGATGGACGGAGGAAGCCTCTCTACGCGTGGAGCGTTAATGAATGTAGCCGAGGCCGAGCTTAAGAGACCGCCGTCAAAGAGTCAATCCTTTTTCAAAGATTTCACGCGCCGGGGAATGCAAATTAACAGCGCGTTTGTAAATTAATAAGCGGAAGGAGCCTCCTCCTTCTCTCTCTCCCCCCTTCTCTTTTTTCACGGCCTGTCTCTTTCAGGCACAGTGATTTTTAATCCCTTCAGGCTTTGCGGCAGCTTTCTGAGAGAGTAGAGCTGGCTAATTGATAAATGCGAGCGAGGATGCGTTTACCTCTGACTTGAGGTACATTATTTAATGTAGGTAAAGTAAACCAACGCGAGCAGTTTTTTTTTTTAATTCACAACTTTGAATAAATACCTCATTATATACTTACACAAATTGCGGTTTACATTTGCTTCGCCTGAAAATCCTTGGCTTCAACCTCAGCGACCAAACCAACCCATCCCCCAACACCGTTCAAAAAATCTTCCGTCCGCCCGGACGAATCGCGACATCGCACCCGGAAGACGCACGACCGACGGGGAGCGTCGATGGTGCATCGCGCGCGGCATCGCGTTCGGCGGCTCTTCGATTCCGGGCGCAGCGCGCCGCGGTACAACGGCGCGCGCGCTTGCGCGCAGTTCGGCAGCGCGACAAATTTCCGCAGCGAGAGCTATTAATTGCCGGCGTATATATCCCCGGGCGCGTTCTGCGTTGACCCGAGAGCCCGAGGCGAAGGACATAATTTACGGAAATAAAGCCAAGTCCCGCCCGCTACGGCCTCATTTTTCTCCCCGGGGCTTTTTCCGTGTATACACGTATATGTATATATATATGTATGTATATATACGCGGGCTGTGTGTACGTTTTGATTCAATCTTTGCTCGCTCGCTATTGAGTTCGGAAGACGTACTGCTGCTTGCCGCGCAATTTATCACTATTTCTCTCGTCTTTTTTCCATCGCGGGCAGGGAGGAGGGGAGGGGGGGAAGCGCGCCGCTTTATTCGACGGAATCCCTTTGAATTGCTTCGCCGCCGAGGAAATAATGTAGTGCGCCAGGCAGCGGGGAGTTCTTATTTAACGTCGGCTTATTAAGATGAAATACTCGAGGACAAATAAGAGCGCTAAATACGGGACGGGGTTTCCGGCGAGATTTAGTCCTGAAAAATTCTCGTCCCGTGTTGCAATTTGGAAAAATATAGTCCTGTCTCATTGAAAATGTTACGGCTTGTAATAATTTTGAAGCAAGGCTTTCGCGACTTTATTGCCGCGAAGCGCGCATTATGCGAAAAGTGTCACTGACAGGTTGACGAAGAGAAGGCTTTCCATTAAAAATCAGTGACAAAATCGCTGTTGCGATAAAACGGCGTGTTTAACACAATGTTTTTACTGGCGGATGCTAAAATTTTAGTGTTAAAGTCGCGCTAAAATTTACTACACTTTTTTTATAGTAAATTCAATGAGGACTCGTTAAAAATGCAGATAAACTTGGATGTTATAATAAGATTTTACTGTAATGTTTATTGGAACTTTTTTAATGAAAAACTCTGTTTTCGCTTATAAACCTACAATAAATACACTTTCACCGCTTTTTAAACGCAACTGTAAACTAGGAAGCAACCGTTAAAAAAATAATCCTATTAATTAAACTAACAAAACTATTCAAATCACAAGCAGCGCTATATTTTCAAGTAGAAAACTGCGGCTGCAGTCAGCCGTTTCGACGAGCCGCTCGAAATATTCAATTTCCAAAGGAAGCCCCGATCGATCGATCGATCGAAAAAGAGTCCGCGGTCTTGAGGCCGACCGAATGAACGTCGCTTCCCGTGTCCACCGTTTCCTCCCCCGTCCATCGGGCCGCTCCGCAGACTCGCTCGTTAAATCATTTGTTCTGGCGGCGGAAGTGCGCCGGTACGTCCTTCCTCTTTTTCGCGAATTAACCGCCTCCTTGTTTCATCAGCGTTCATTATTCGCGCGCCTCGCTCTCCTCTTTTTTTTACGACTCGGCCCCCGCGGATCAATCGCGCGTCGCGCCTCCGGCCATTCGTTCTCGCGCGCGGCGCCGTTTTTTGCGCGCCGCGGCCTTCCGCCTATTTACCTCTTCGTTCCCGCTTCTTTTTGCGAGCGCACGACGGCCTTTATGCACTCGCGTCGTCGAGCGCCGCGCGCGATTTATGTCCCACTCGATAAGCGTGTACAGGCTGGAAATTTTTTAGTCCCGATTTTGCCCACCGCTGGACTCTCGAGTCCGTCGCTCGAGCTCGAGGCAGGGAGTTTTTTGCCGTTCGGAGCTGCTGCTGCTGCTGACGCTACCCGGAAAATATAAGCGATTTTTGCCGGGGAGATGTATCGGAAGGATTTTCGAGTATTTGGTCAAATTTTGTATAAATTTTGGGAATTAATAAATTGAGATTACTTTCGTAAAGCGTAAAAGTGGGTAATCAGAGGACGAAACATTCGACGTGAACTTTTTATGCCAGCTGTGAATCGCGTTGAAGCTAAAATATTCGTTGTAAATTAGAAATGTTCGAACTTTACGTCTTTTATAATCTTCGGAAATAACGTCAATTTCGTTCCACCAATCGAAATTTTTAGCAGCTTTAATCAATAATTTAATTTAAAATCCAACGTATTGTTCTATAAATTTTACATTATTAAATTACGGACAAAATATTCTTTGCACGACGCCGAGAAACGACGTTCGCTGCTGTCCAATTAAATTTTACTCAACCAATAATAATGAAAATATTAAAAAAAATATATTGAAAAAGTAAAAATCTACAAGGATGATTTCCAACGATTCGTGCATCGGAATAATGCCAGCTTCCGTTCAAAGAACAACAAAGCAAAGCCAACACCTTCCTCCCTCGAACCGCAGCATCTCCGATGAAAAAAAAAAAACGCAGCCCAACACTCGCTCCTCCAACGGCGCGCCGCGAAAAAACAATGCCGCGTCAGTCCGATCCGCGCTCGCGGAATTGGTCAGATATCCCCTCTGACAATTTTTCGGCGTCCGTCCGGAGAGCCGCGCATTTTTTCTTTTTTTTTTTTTTTTTTTCGGCCACCGGCGGGGATTACGCATCGAGAGAACGCTCGATAACGGGCGCGGGATCGAGCTCCCGCGGCGCTGATCCCGTTATCGCTCGGGCCGGTTATTATTCGCGCTCGGTGTGCCCGCGCGACATTTGCGAAAATTGAGGGGGAGCCTCGAGCTCTCGGCGATTTTCCAAAACGTCAGCCCGACCGACGCGGAGGGCGCTTCGTTTTTGGCAACGAGATATATATGTATGTGTATATATATATATTCGGGAAAACTAATTTGCGGAGCCGCGACCGGCGGCCGCCTCGGCTATTTGTTCGACTTCTCGCGGCTAATGGCTTTGCAAATGGCTCGTGGCTTTTGGGCGCTTGGCTTTGACCGAAATTTTAGCTGGCTTACATTTTTTCGGGGGGTTTTTTTCCGTCTTTTTTTGATGGATTTTTTTTTAGATTGGCGGGTAGAGCCGAGTTTTTCGACCGATGGTATCGAATGATAAGCGACAGATTGCAGTGATATCTTCTTTCCCGGGTAGTTTGGTAAATTCCTCTTTCGAATGTCGAAACATTTTCTGCCTCTGGATATGGAAGAGTTCAAAAAATCAAAATTTGTTTCCCAAAAGAGGTCAGAGTCGTTTACGAACTTGATTCGCGCGCGCAAAAAACTATAACTTTTAAACATCAATGCTGTTAAATAGTCGTTTTAAAAAAAAAGAACGGAAACTCGGTTATTGCGCTTTTGATTTGTCGACGAAAAATTTCATCCCGCCAAATTATGGATTTATAGAGTGCTTTTGTGCCGCCGACTATGAATACGACGGCGAAATTAAAAAAATCGAACGCCGGTGAAAGTTACTCCACTTTGATTAAACTCTACGTGCCCTCTTTATTTTTTAGGTCACCGACTTTGTATATATGTATACCGCCGCATAATTCAAACGTATAACGGCAACCCAATTTACGCCGACCACCTTTTCATCCTTTCACCGAAACTTTAT
The DNA here is from genome assembly GCA_900474385.1 of Ormyrus pomaceus. Classification (NCBI taxonomy): domain Eukaryota; kingdom Metazoa; phylum Arthropoda; class Insecta; order Hymenoptera; family Ormyridae; genus Ormyrus; species Ormyrus pomaceus. The sequence goes on along the minus strand of UCOM01003158.1, from coordinate 2,003 downwards.
CCCCCTCGATATACTTTTGGTCTCATCTTCCTCCCGATATCAATCCCGAAAAATCGTCCATCCAGCTGAAGTTGTAAATCTTATAGCCGAGCGAGTAAAGGGGATCCGTCCGAGCTGTGCAGGGGTTAATACCGCGGCGCCAAAACAAGCTCTCTCGCCCATTGTTTTCCGTTCGTTTATACGTTATACTTTTTCAGCGCGGCGTCCGTTAATCCGCTGACGCGGACGTTCATTTCAGCGGACTTTGCAAGACGGGCGCTCTGGCGGGGTGGGGGGAGGGGGAGGAAAAAAAGATTGCCGTCCTGGCGTTAATGCACCCTACGGAAAATATCATCTACATCTCGCCCGGTGTATTAACTCCCGTCTCTCCCTCTCTTTTTTAACCCCGGGACGATGCAGCGGCGGCGGCGGCGGCAGCTCGTCAGTTCGTTCCTCCTGCCGCAGCATTGTTTTAACGAGCTCTTCCCGCTCGATTTTTTTTTTTTTTTTTTTTCGTCGACGACGGACAACAGACAGATTACGACGCTGATGATATTATTAAAAAGGAAGCTTAGCGAAAATCTCGCGGGCCGCGCTTATCTGCGAGCGCCCGGGAGAGCTGCCCCCTTTTTTTTTCCTGCGAAATTTGTGCTGGCTTGGCAGCGAAGCGTCCTTCTATTCAGACCCCCCCCACTGCTCTTGTTCTTCTATCTCTCTCTCTCTCGCTCTCTTCTCGGTTTATTTATTTTTAGCGCTCTTTTGCCGTAATTTACGTACGGGATTTTTTTTTTTTAATGAAAAGTAAGTTTTAGAGAAAGTTCGCAGACTCTGCTTAGTCTGGGGAGATGGCCCCTTTTGCGCTAACCGAGACTTTTGTCGGTACATGGATAAATTTCAGTTTTTATGCAAAGCCAAGTACGCGTTTAAAATTGTAACGCAGCTCGAAAGTTATTTACCATAAATTAACGGGATAATTTTACTTTTAAATACTCCCAAGGAAATTGACGAGATGTTTTAGTTGAATTTTCTGTGATGTAGAATACAAAAATGGTACTCACAATTTAAAATAAAATATCATGCAGCAAGTAAAAGTAAATGGTACAGTATACACCTCCAAATCACCTTATGACAAATAGAATAAAATATTGACAACATTAACAATTCAAACCAAAATCAATGGCCCATTCCACAATCAGAAAACCTCACCGGAAGCATCAACGGAAGTAGGCAAAAGTGCTCCGCGTTTTTTTTCATCAAGCCTACATTATAGCGGGAAGCGATTATAATGCTCGTTTAAAGCGCCGTAAATCGGGCGTCGATATACAGTACGGCGGGGGTGCGCGAGCGAGCGGGCATAAAAATTGCAGCGAGTCCCTTCGTTATGGATAGCCATACTTTAACGGCGCTAACGAGCGCCGCTGTCTCGCCGACGATAAACGTCCCCGGCGCGCGCGTCGCTCGAGCAGCGGCACATGTGTGACGCGGGAAGCCGCCTGCGTGCGTTAGGCGCCTTTTTTTTTTTATTCCCTCGGGAGGATACGGGAGAACGTCGGGCGGTAAGATTTTGCGCTTTTTAATGGCGTTCGCGAGATTTTAGGTGATGGCTTTGAAGGTCGGTCGGGCGTAAATTCGCGGGGGGAGTATTTAAGTTTTAATCGCGTGTGTTTTTAACCGCATCGCCAGCGGAGAACGTAATTTGGTTGCGAGTGCGTGGAACGCGTAGGTAGAGGAATGGTTAGAGTGCGCATAGGGTTGTAGAACGTGTTGCATAAAATTATGCTTTTATCAGATGCTAGAATGAATTGCAATTTCCATAAACATCAGCGTTTATGAAAATTGTAGTTTCAGTAAAGTGCATTGATTTTCGGGATTCTCATACGTTTTTTTACGAATACTAGCAAAGTCCAAACGCGCTTCGCGCGTACTATATATTTTTTTAAGGTTATGATATTATAGTTTTAATTATTTTAAATGATAAAATTATGAGATAGCTTTTATAAAATGAAACGAAATATTTTAATTCT
>UCOM01003157.1:0-19830 GCA_900474385.1 Ormyrus pomaceus | reverse complement strand
GAATAATTTTATTCACTTCCGGTTCACTATATAATATAATAATATAATAATATATTATATATTATAATGTAATGTAACTTTAATATTTTATAATAATATAATAATATATAGATAATAATAAATAGGGACTATAGTAATATAGAAATAATAATTTAATCCGGACGGACGGACATCAGACGGACGGACGGACGCATGCATTTTAATATTATATAGATTTTTATTGTCTTTTTAAAATATACTATAAATATAAAAAAGAATACTGAACAAAAAAAAATTTTAGATATTTAAATAATTTAAATATTAAAATTATTATTATTAAATATTAATTAAATATTAAAAAAATTATTACATTACATTCTTCGCAGGATTTACGCAGTAACAATGTAAATTTAATTGAATAATAATATAGTAAAGTAATATAGTAAAGTAGTATAGCAAAGTAATAGTAAATTTCTTACAAATTAAAATACGGATCCTAATACTGACGCAAAGAGAAGATAAATATCAAATATTCATCGATGATTTTGAATCTTAAACCAAATTCATCCTGTTTTTGTATAGATATCAAGACCTGCTTAAATTAATCTGAATCCGAATCGGACACTGCTTTCAAATTTCGTTTACTAGTACTTCCAGTCGGCTAAAATTATTTCAATAAATTATTAAATATGATTGACACATTTCGTCGCAAAATTTATCCTACCTTCTTCCAAGATAATATAGATGTATCACTTTCTTTTGTGGCTACTGCATCGTATTTTGATGTTCTGCTTCTAGATTGTTTTTTAGGAACGGTTACATCTTTAGTTTTAGTGCTAGTACCTCTTCCTCTTCCTCTTCCCCTTCCTCTTCCACGACCTCTTCCTTTAGATAGAGAATCATTTTCAATGCCATCAATAATATCGTCGTTATCATCATTTTCATCACGCGATAAAGAGCTATCTCTAGACACATTATTTCTTGTATTAAAGAAGGATTCCTCCTAAAAAGTTTCAAAAATTGACAATTTAATATTACTTTCTGTTAAAATTATAACAAATATAATATAAAATTGTAGGTATATAATAATAAATACTATTTTTTTGCAATAGTAGATGTAAACCACACCAATTTTTCTTGAAACATACGCGATTTTTTTATATAATAAATAATTTACACTTTTTAAATGATTTTTAACATTTCATCCAATAGGCATTAAAACAGCATGTTCAAAAAACGGAAACAAATTGGTAAAGATTACGCTTACAATTGTAAAAATTAATTTTCTAAATATATCATTACTTCTGCTTTTTCTTCTTGTTGTTTCTGTAATCTTAAATCTCTATACTTTTTTATACCTTCCAAGATATCTTTTTTATCTTTATAGTCATCTTTCATTAAATAATCAACAGTCTTTTTCATCTGATGCCTAAAAATTATTTTTAATTAAAAAATTTTAATTTATTTTTTAATTCTATATTATTTGGTTTTATTTTTCTTACTTTACTAAATCATGGAATGCTCTTGTGTCATTTGAATTTACAAATCTGGACAAGGCTTCATTGAGACCAGACAAAGACAAAACCGTAAGTTTATTAGCATTATCATCTTGACTAAAGTAATCGGTCATTCCACCTTGAACAGTTCTTTTCCAATCTTTTTCTCCCTTAAATTAAAAAATGAATAAAAATAGAATTAAAGTACAAAATGAATAATTAAATGAAAAAATAATTACATCGTCAAATCGAAATATTTCCCCTATTTCTCCAAAATCTTGATTTTCAGTTTTTATATCTTTTTTTTTCAATTTGCCAGAACATTTACGAAAAAGAATGATATCATTTGGATTGGCTGCTACATCAAAATATATTTGCGATATTCTGTTAATTAAAATATATATTTATAATATATAATTATAATATTATGTTCAATTTTCCAACAAATTCATCTACTAAATCATACCTAAGAGTTTCAAACACATCTCGATCTTCGGTATAAAATATTCTTAATCTTAATAAAGGCTTCTCAGGTTGCATTGGATGCCCTAAAAATTGATTTTTAAAATCTATGATTCTTAAAATGGCTCGATTTTATTTATTACACAAATGTAACTTTTATATAACTTTTCATTACCTGTTTGTTGCTCAACAGCTTGGGGAATTAAGGTATTTTCAATATATTTATTAACAAATTCTTCAACAGCTACTGTTCTACTTTTTAGTGTTGTTATTTCGTCATTATATTCGTTTAAAATTAAGTCGTCAAATACGAATGGTCTAACGGTTTTTAATTTTAAAGGTTTCATTTTGAATTTATTTTTATAAACACTTAAAATTCCGACATGCTTCGACACTGCTTCTCCTTGGGATAATGAAGTTGCTACAGAACTGCCTAATAATTCAGAATATCATTTATAAAAATAAATATTTAAATTTTTTTATTAAATATATTAGGAAAGATATATGAAAATAAAAATCCTGTTTTGAAATTTACCTGGTTGACAAATATGAATTTTAGGGTTTAGTTTTGATTGTTCAGGCATAATAAGACATTCATGTTCATGTCCCCATATAACAAGATTTAAAAATTCTGGTAGTAAATTTTCAGGAATATATGAGTTTTGACTATGCTGTGCTCTATTTTGATGTAAAACAAAAATATTAAATGGATCCTCAATTTCGTTTGCTCGTAACATTTGGAACTGTAATTAAAAAATTAGTTTTTTTCGTAAAAATAATTCTAATTAAATAAATAGAAAATGTTTATTACTTTGTCATTTCTCATTAATCTAGACAATCGTTGATCATTCATGTAACTTAATCCATACAAAGCAATAGTGGTATGACCTTTGGAAATTAATAGAGGAGCAATTGAAACTTGAGTTACATCAGTCCATTTACCAAAATAATTTATGAGTCCTGTAGCAGAAAGAACATCCATAGATCCAACAGCACCAAAACCTTAAATACAAAATCATTTTTATTAAATTTCTTTTGAGTTGTGTAAAAACTTTTTAAACTATACATACTTGGATCATCATGATTTCCATGAATAGAAAAGACAGGAATTCCAACATTTAAGTTTGGATCTTCATAATTAACTGTTTTGTGATTACAATGACTAAATGCTACTTCTGGATCAGTTAATAATTGTATTTTTACTGGCCTAATAAATAAAAAATATAGTTTAATTGCAATGAATCGTTTCAAATTTTTAACAAATGGTTGTTGCTGACCTATCACTTAAACAGTATGTCCTTAATAAATTAATACATCGCATAACTACATTGTGAGGAGGCTTTGCTTCATGAAATAAATCACCTCCAAGAAGTATCATGTCAACTTCATTATCACGTGCATATTGCAAAATTTCTTCAAATGTTCTAAAACTATCATCTTCTTGTGCTAAAATTAATGTGTTATAGAATTTATTTTGTATTATTAAATTTTAGACAAATTCTTTATTGTAATAAATAAATAAAATTCATCTTTTTAATTTATTACCCCTTTTTGTTGTTTGTTCGTAACCTAAGTGAATATCACTTGCAATTAATATTTTTATAATACTTTCATCATCTAAATCCTCATCCTCAGTAACATTTTGCGGTTCTTCTTTAATATTTTCTTCATCAGACATTTTTTGATCATCTTCGACATCATATAACATTTTCACAAATTCTTTATAATCCTTTGTAATAGATACTAAAAAGCGCAAGTTTGAACATGCAAGAGCGTTATCAATTTCTATATAATAATACGTCAGGTTGGGTTAGTATTTTTTAAATTTATATTGTCTTTCTTGAACCGTTTTTGGACCGCCTGGATTCTTATTATGAAGTATGAAATGAAATATACCATTACATCTTTATAAGAGGTGATGGATGGCTTATAAAATTTATAATTACTTTCAAATTAACTGGTTTTTTCGATCCATTACTATTTGTGTATGTAAGATGTTGTTTTGTAGATGGAGAGCTACGGGCTTCGGCGCTAGCGTAGGAGTCTTAGCGGGAAGCACGACAAATAAATTTCAATATTTTATATTTTAATGAGTCAGGCAAATTTTATTATTTTCGAGTTTTGTAAATATTAAACTGTATTTTACGTATATTTTATGAAAAGTTTCATAACTGTTGCGTCAAGTTACGTCCTTGACTTGACCGTCCTAGGACGTAACAATACCAACATAAACGGAGCACCCCGGAAACTCCATCTTTTACAAGTTTCCTGCTGTTAGCAACACGGCGTGAAACTTTCGGTGAGTATATTTTTAAAAGATTTTTTGATAAATAGCTATTATTTTTGAAAAAGAATTTATTTAAATTAATATGTAAAAATAGAAGAACGTAAGAAATTTAAAAATTTATAAATTGATTGAATTTTCATTGAGATGTTCACGGATACAAAATGAACGATATGCAATGGCTATGTTTTCGTTTGCTGTTATGAATTAACCTCAAAGATGTATTTAGTTCTAAAGTTTATCAAGAGATGTTTTTCTAATAACTTTTCACTACTTTCTAAATTAGTCTTCTTATAAAATTGTTATTAAACAATTAATCTTATTTACAGCAAGATGGCTCCAAAAAGGGGCAAAGTACAAAAGGAAGAAGTCCAAGTTTCACTTGGACCCCAAGTTCGTGAGGGCGAAAACGTATTCGGGGTGGCCCATATCTTTGCTAGCTTCAATGACACATTCGTTCATGTCACGGATCTTTCCGGAAGGTTAGTTTTGTAGTATGAAATATAAATTTTCATATTTATTGCTTAAATTATTTTCATTAAGAGCTGCCAAAACTATACAATTTATCTGATCGCACTCAGGCTACTCAAACTCTATTCATGATAAAGGCAAATTAATCATTAACTAAAAATAGTGTTTTTATCTTTCACCATTTTTAGAAAAAAATATAAAGTTTATTTTTTGTAATAAAATTATTTAAATCAAAGAATTGTGTAAATTTATTTGTTTTTTATCATTAGTTAACAGTAAAATATTAATGAAATTTAAAGTAAAACCTTCAATAATTTACCTTAAAATTAAAACACTAATGTTATATACATATATATTTAAAAATGTTTAATGATAATGCATTAAAACTCTTTTTTACATTCAAAAACCAAACAAAAATCTTTTTAAAAAAATTAGTATTACTTGAAATTTATTTACAATTTAATATTGTATATTTTTTTAAACTTCTATTAAAAAATTGTTGGTATTAAAAACTAAGTAAAAGTGTTTTTTAAATTAGAGATTTATTTAAACATTATATCAAATTATTGTTTTAACTTAAAAAACTATTAAATAAATTTGAAAATTTATTACCTATTGGTTAAGTAAATATGTAAAGTAGTGCATTCATTTTTCAGGGAAACTATTGCCCGTGTTACCGGAGGAATGAAAGTTAAAGCTGATAGAGATGAAGCATCTCCGTATGCAGCCATGTTGGCAGCTCAGGTAGTTAAATAAATTTAAAATTAATTTATTTATTTATGTATGAATTCAAAAGATTAAAAAAATGCACTCTCAAGCAGCACTGTGATGTTCAATGATTAATCTTCAGTGCGTTCAAGTGTGCTAAAATAATACCTTTTTCATTCATAGAATATAATATTTTCATTATTTTTCTACAATGAAATAGGTTACACTAAATTTTGAATTCTAAATACATATTGTTTTTTTAAAAAATCTCGTTTTATTAATTATAAATTTGTTTGGTATAGGACGTTGCTGAAAAGTGTAAGAGTTTGGGTATAACAGCTTTGCACATTAAATTAAGAGCCACAGGTGGCAATAAGACCAAAACGCCAGGGCCTGGAGCACAGTCGGCACTCCGAGCTCTTGCTCGAAGTAATATGAAAATTGGACGAATCGAAGACGTCACACCAATACCTTCTGACTCGACACGCAGAAAAGGAGGTCGCCGCGGTCGCAGACTGTAAATTAAGATCTTGATTCGATTTATGGTGTATTATAATTCTGTAATAAATTTTTAAATCAACTTTTTTATTTAATATGTATTATATTTAATTTACACTTTGATTCCCATGTGGATAGAAAAGACAGGAATTGCAACATTTAAGTTTGTATCTTTTTAATTAACTGTGATTACATTGACTAGATGAATTCTAGTTCAGATCAGTTACTAATTGTATTTTTATTGACCAAATAAATAAAAACTAAAGTTTAATTGCACTGAATTATTTAAAATTTTTAATAAATGATTGTTACTGATTTATCAAAATACATTGTGAGGAGACTTGGCTTCATGGAATAAATTACCTCCAAGACGAATATCAACTTTATTATTCAAATGCACTAAAACTATCATCTTGTACTGAAATTAACGAATGAATTTTCATTTTACATTATGAAATTTTAGGCAAATTCTTTATTGCAATAAATGAATAAAATCGAGAGAAACATAAAATACGTTAGTTCTGTTGACTTTCTCGTTGGAAAAGCAGTAGTAGAATCAAAGCAGTGTGATCCAGGAAGTCAGTCCTATACTTAAAGTCAAAAGTAAGAATATATCGAAAAGTTTTACTGAAGTCAAAAATTAATAAAACTGATGTAACTTTTTGACTGGAACTTCTTGAATGTCACTTGATGGAAACATCAGTATTATATATAGAGTCCGTGAAGTGTCGAGATAATTATAAATTTTCCTGTGCGCAATCTTCTCCAGCACCTTTAAGAAAAAACACAGGAATGCGATTGGACGAAACTGATGGTGAAGATGGAGTTTTACATTTATTGAGTGGAATTGTGCAACTGGAAATTTGTGCTTTTCTCCAAAGAACTGGAAAAAATTCCCGAAGAGAACGAATTGAACAATCGAATTAAAAGATGACATGATAATAGCACTAATTAAATTTGATCCTCCAAGGGAATTTTAGGGATGACGTTCAGACATGCATCTATGTCATCGCGGAAAATAGCGACGCACTAATAAAATAATTGTTTCTATTGTTCAGAGAAAAATTATTTAGTTTCTCTTAGGTAAAAGACCTAAATTTTGAAATACCTCACAGACACTGCTATGCACAAAAGCATCAAAGTATGTAGTAAGTGATTTTGTCTGCCTCCGGCATTAATTTATACCGGCAAACAAAAAATGGTCTGTGTCGTAGACTAAAAACTAACATATTTTGACTTTATTATCTTAGTTTTGAAAGATAGTCTAGTTTCTATATAGCTTCTAGCTTCTGCGCTGAGTGTTCGTTTGACCCGTACTGTTTCTCAGTAGTAAATATAGTCTTGAATTGATAATTGAATGAAATTTTTTGCAATATATCCATCAATGCTTAGGTAAATTATTACAATATTTTGTTGAATTTTAGTTTAAATAATAAATGATATTTTTATTAGTTCGAATCAACCGTTACATAGTTTTTCAATAAAACATTTTTTTCAAAGATGTGCACATTTTGTTTATAGAAAATTCTTAAAAAATTGCCTAAATAAGGGGAAAATTAATTATTATCAAAGTAAAATAATGAGTAAATATAAAATTTAAATACGATTATATCATTTGATTTCAAACACTTAAATAATTTAGCGATTGTTTAATTTAAACCGAATATATTGAGTTGCTTTTAATTGACATCGCAAGTGTTAAATACATGGAATTGCCGCGAATTCAAATTAAATGTATCTACACAATCATTCGAGGAGTCGCACAAGCGGTGTAAGTGCAACAGAGACAGCAGATTCACGGAATTTAGGCTGACGGTCAGACTCGTCAGAGACGGTCAGGCGAGCGCAGATGTCGCGTCGGAGAGAACGCAGACAGCGCTATATATCGCGCAACTCAGCGAAAAGAGACGGCACGGTGCAGTGGGGTGGCAGAAGGAAAAAAACTAAGTCTCACGACTGCTGCGATCGCCCAACGAACGAACGAACACTGCTGCTGCTGCGGCCTGGGCCTGCCAAGAACACTCACAGCACCGACAGTTTTAGTGTCTGTCGCTCGCGCGCGGGGACCTAGGCACGCACACCTACAGTCGCGCTCGTGTTTTTTTCACTCCTCTCTTTCTCTCCCGCGAGAGGAAAAAGAGCGCACGAATAGTATCAACGGGAGGCAAAGCTGCCATCGAATGCGTGCATTATTACGTGCGTGCAGTGACTGTGTGTGCTTCTAAATATACCTATATACCTAGAGCGCGACCGTGCACGTACACCCGTAGGTACATACACGGCGCATGTGTGTATCGGCCCGTCCTCTCGCGAGCGAGAAGGAAAAAACATCGTCGTCGGGAGCCGTTGCACGGCTGCCGAGTGTACCGCTGCAGCAGCAGACAGAACGCGATTAATCCACCGAGAGTGCCGTGAAGAGCCGCGGCTCCAGCTATCGTTCCGACTCTGCTATCTCTCGCGGGTGCTGCTACATATTTACGAACGTCGGGGGAGGCGGAGGCGGAGGAGGAGGTGGAGGAGCGTGCACAGGATCGCTTTAACCCCGGAGCCGAGGCGCTAAGATGGCCGACAGCAAGGAGGAGAACCCGGAGCTCGCCGAGAATCGAGGTGAGTGCCTGCAACGAAGGTGTGGCAGTCGAACCACCACTTCCCGGCTAACATAACCTCCCGAGACGGCGGCGGCTCTCCGCCTCTGAGAACAGCTGGCCCACGGCTGCTGTCCCCAGCCCGGGTCTGCGGGCTTTGAGGTTAGGAGAGCCGACAACTCTGACAGACAACAAATGCTCGTGTTTACTGGGCGGCTGTCACTGTCCAAGGGATGGACGTGCATCATTGGGACAGTCGACTCGCGAGCTGCATCTACTTGCTCGTGCACTTTTTCCTCGATTCTTCTCTCTCTCTCTCTCTCTACCCTCTCAGGCTAGGTTATGTTCGTGCTCGAGTGCATAGGTGCATGCATCCTTTTTTAAGAAAAAGGGCCGCGTCATTTTTCTCGATTTCGGCGCTAAACCAGAGCCTTTGACGCGGTGCTCTCTCGGTTACGTTCTATTAAGGTCACGAAACGCACGCACACACTCACACACACGCACGCGTAGGCGGCCTTGCGGTTTACCGTCTCTTTCTACTTTCGACGTAGCAGCCGCCGCCGCCGCCGCTGCCGCCGTCGTCTTGCTAATCCGCTAAGCAAAGCTCGTGCCGCCGTGTGAATTAGAGATACTTACGTACCTTCTTTTTGCACTTGTGCGCGATTGTTTTTGCGCCATTGCTGCTTCGGTTTTTTCGCGCTGTTCCAAGTTCGATTCGGAATAAACACTTCGAAGACAGCTCCGCAGAGGTCGTAGGAAAAATTATGTGGGGCTGCGTTTATTAATTTTTCAGACGATGATGGTTTACTTGATATTTCTTCATACTTTCCGGAAAATTAGTTGTGTTCCATTTAAATGCGAGAGCTCGAATCTTGGCAGAATGCAAGTCATTTAACGTTTTATTTTTGTGTATTTCTTATCGAAGATTTGCTTTAAAATTGTATACGAACTAGCGATGTTAAAAGCAGATAACAGTACTTTAAACCATCATTCAAACAGATTTTTGTAATCGGGATCAATGTAGATTATTTTCCAAAGCAACTGCTGAAATATATGTAATCCAGTCTCGTTTTGTTAATAATAAAATTAAATTTCTTGTTTTGTCAAAATGTTTAAAAAAAACTGCATCTTTTCATCACAAAATCTGCTTTATTTATATTTTAGAAAAAACAAATATTATTTGTTTTGTAATTTATTTTTTCACAAACATTAAAACTGAATTGCTTAGATAAAATTAAAATAATCTTATAACTTATCAACTCGCAGAATTGATTGACGTTGAAGCGCGTTAAACTACGTACATGTTACGTGTTCTTTTAAATAAATAACTATAGTTATTTATAAAATAACATTTAATTAATACGCAAATGATTGAGAGAATATTAATTGCTTACTTAATAAAAAAATATAATTTACCGAAACATCTCTAAACGAAAATAAATAACTATATCAAATTTTGTTCAACGAAAAGGCAAACTATAGTAAAACGATTCTGCATTAAAATGATTTATTAATATTGTATTATCATTTTACTTTTTAATTCGTAGCCTAAGTCTTCCTACCAGTGGAAAAATCAATAATTTTATGGTGCCCACATTTGCTCTACGTAGCATAAAGAAACATTGATGAACTAGTAATTTATTAATCGATCCACATTGACGGGCATTTCGAAGCGTCTCGTCGCACCTTAATTCCCGAATAAGGGTTTTAATGCAGTCATTAAACGGGCAATGTCACCCTTGTCGCGTGCTTTCTCGGTTGAGGTTAGGTGTGTCTCTCTCCGTATCTCGTCCAGAAGTTCTCCTGAAGAGAGAAAAGGGAAGGGTGCAGCCGGAATATCTTCGCTCCGAGTAAAAAAAGCACGCGAGCTTGCACTGCCTCTTTTCCTACTTCTTTCAGACACTCTTAATTTGTCTGGTTTTGGTTTTTGAGACGAGCGCCGTAAAATGAAAACGGGACGGAGTGGAAATGGTTAAAAAAAAATATATCTTTTGATTCGCGTAATTTATCCGTGGTATAAAATATTTATGACATTTTTAAAACGTAAATAAATAATTATTATTTATTTTCGTCAAGGATACTATTGATAATTTCGACTTAAAACATTTATAACATTATTTTATTTTATAATGTATATTAAATTAATTCTTAAAAATCACAATCCAGCTTTAGCGCTGTCGTAAGAGCATCTAAACAATGATCACGCGTATAAAAACATGTCATGTCCTTAACATAAACTGGTGTCGGGTTTTGATACGTAGAGACCTCGTGACCTGCAGAAATGACAATATCGATAGATAACTTGACACTTCACTCTAATTCTGGCTCGGAGGCAAACTAAAACATCTTGCTGGCGGTTGCGTATTCAAAACAAGGCTCGTCCACCGCCGCCTTAAATAATTTAAACCTCCAAGAAAGTACCTTCGTCGAAAAGCAGCAAGACTTTTCCGATTATTCACTGCGTCCTGACGCAATCATCGAACCAGATGAAAACAAACTCCCTCCCACTGGCGGGCAGTTCCAGCTATTCGATCGCCGGTCACTGTCATCGGTCTATCTCGGCAGTGGACTCGGCTGTCGCCAATTTGTCGACGCTTCCCGTGGCGCTCGAGAGCAGCTCTCCGTCGCCGAGGCGGAAAGAGCGCGTTTCTGCATTGTCCGCTGATGCGTTGACGCGAGGGAGTTGCGCGACACGCGGATCGATCATAAGCGTACAGCCGGTAGGCTGGCTCCGCTCGACCTCGACCCTATATATGCGCCGACACGTTTCTCCCGCCTTTGTCCTCCTGTGGGATCTGCATTTTTTCACCCATTTCCTTGGGAAAACCAGCCGCTTTTTCCCGTATCTGGCTCGAGGGGGAACGGACGATGAATGGGGCTGAGTGCTGGGCTCGTTCGGGTGAGATGTGAGGTTAGGTGCGTTCTTTACAGCTGAGGGGCAAAGTGCTTCGTATTGAATTCACAGTTTCTGCTAGATTTTTTAGGGCTTTTGCGGAGTGAGGACCGGTAAACTTTGGTGCTACTGGGAAGTATGGGTTGGGTGTCGTTTAATTTGATTAAGAGACTCGTTTCTTTGGATAGAAAAGTTTGACAATCTGCGTTATTTTGTTGAACAACAAATGACGCTTTGAATTTACAAGTGTTAAGCGATTTACTGTAAATGACAGTATATTAATGCACTTTTGTACATGAACCTTCGTATGATTTAAGCTACAGCTACATTCATAAGTTCAATCAATAAAAGTAACTCTTTGTTGCATTTGTTAACAAAATCATATGAACGATGGAACCCAGCTGCTTTTGATGTGGAGTAGGTTGTGCGAGGTCGATTAGCCTTGGGATTTATTTTTCATAGGTTATGATCATAGTGATACTAGGCAGCAGAATTTTTATAATATTTATCACAATTCTTTTTATTTTGTAAATTATTATTTACTTGTAAAGCAGAATTTTGTTTCACATTTTTTTCTCATAAGAGTATTAACCAACCCGTATTAATGTTAATTTAATTTTTTGGATGTACACATTTATAAAAAGTAAGTATTTTATGAAAGAACCAATCACTTAAATTCTACTCATTACCTTGATGTACAAGCACCTGCCTAGAAAAGGAATGGCCAGACGTATCGATTAGCACTCGAGATATCGAGTTTACTTATCGCAAACACAAAATAAAACACATACTGGTTATTGGTGAATTTGCGTATTTTAATTTATTCTCAATCCGGCGTAAAAATCAATAAGTATCACAAGAATTGTTGAAATTTAATTATGCTGATTCTTTGTAAAGTATCTCATAATATTATTGAAGTGCAATAGAATCCAATGAAAATATCGCGCACTCGAATATAAAATTTTTATATCGATTGTGCAAAAAAGGGCGTGAAAACGAGCAGACGATTCGATGCCAAATAGCATTTTATCACTGACTCAGCGAGCAAATTCAGCAACAAAGGGAGGACCCACCCATCCATTTTGCGCGAGTGAAAACCCGTCTTTTCTCTCTTTGTTTCCGCGCGTTACATTTGTTTTTAAAAGTAGGAGCGACGTTTGGTGCGTGTTCTTTCACAGTACTTTGCACCCTCGCACACCTTTCGTGACTTTGAAGTAGCTGTGGAATGTTTAATTTAATTTTGGATATCAATCATGCTGGTTTGAACGGGAAGGTTTTGTCTCTTGCCCTTTTTGTACTTCGAATGATTTATGAACTTGATTAGTTTTTGCTTTAACATCCATTCTCTTGCATTAAAATTAGTGTAATTACTTTTTTAGATAATAAAGACGGTTAATAATAATACCAAATCAACGCGAATTACGATAAAACTCGTTAAGAAACTCTATTCAAAGTACTTATTAGGGAAGGAAGACGCGCGACAATGTACGAGGTTTTAATCGGCTTCGGGGAAGCGGATTCTTATTTTGATCTCGATTTCTCGGCAATGCGCCTCGAAAGACCTAAATATACTCGCGGTGTGGCGCGCTCACACGTACAAGCTTCCCGTAAATGAATGAAAACAGAGCTAGGAAAGAAAAGCCGAAAGTGACTCTCCGCGTCGCAGATCGTCGCCCGCGGGGCCTCGAACTTCAAAGATATATATCTGCGGGTTCAAACGGTTTGGCCCGTCCGTTGCTCTTTCTTTCTCGGTTTTTTTGCTCCAATGATTCTCTACGAAATATTGACTACTTCGTGAATTTTCAACGAAAGTACATTGAACTTCCTTCTTTCGCTGCAGGCCTTAATTTTTACTTTGAACCAATATTTATGATATTATTTTTAATTAATAAATAACTTCGAATTCCCGAGCTAACAATTATACAGTTTTTCCAAACTCCAGCTATAACCGAGTGCAGAGCTGAAAATTCGAGATAGCAGCGGACTAACCAAAGACAAGTGCATGCCATCTGGTCCGGAAGGAAGTGAATTAATTGCGCGTTTGGCGGACCGCGGAGTCGTGACTGCTGTCATTGTTACTCAGACGCACGAGTTGAGAACCTCTTACCGATTCCTTCTTTTCAGGGCAGTTTTGTACGAAACTGTTTTTTTCGCCATTGTTCGCGTAATTGATTCCGGGAGTTTTAGTGCAGGAGGAGGAAATTTTTTCTTCTTGCATCAAACTTTTTTAATATCATAAAAGTCTCATAATAGGACCAAATTAATATTGTTACTTGATGGAAAAGTTGAAAACTTTTATTATTTCCCGAATTTAGACAGCAATTAAATCGTGGATAAAAGTATACTTAGAACATAACAAAGCGTATACTTATGTACCTGTAATTACAGCTATACCGTTAATAGCACGATAAAGATATCAATATCTGCAGAAATTGTGTTTTGTTGTTTGCGATAATATAACTCAGAATTTTATGCATTTTTTTATTAAAAAATGTAAATGTAACATATTTACCTATCTAATATATTTATCATTTTACATGTAAATAATTTTAAATTTAAATATTAACGTACAACTACTAAATCTTACTTTTTCTTGGCAAAATAATAAGTTAAGCTGGTCAATCTATAGCCTAAAAATACATTTGCTTACTTTTATATCTTACTAATTATAAATAATCCAGCTAATTATTTCTAGCTTTCCTTTAAGATAAACTGTTGCCGAGATGTATCAAAAACGTTGTGACACTATTAAAATACTTTGCCTTACTAAACCAAACGGCACCACCTTTGGGGTTTCAGCCTATGCACTCCTATTGCTCCAGGCCCGCTATCAAAACGTTCAATCGGTAGCACGATAACTGCTAGCTAATAATCGGCTCACTAACCCACATAACTGATAGAGTAACGATGCTCGGTCAAGTTCAAGCTCGGCCAAGCGAAGTCCCCTTACGGTGGACTTTTATATTACCCTCCCCGCGCGCCGCTACGAGGGCCGATCTCGGCTTCCGTTTCGAGGCAGCCCAACGTTCTTCTGGGGAGCTGCCTCCCCTCCGTTCGGAAATACAGTGTGTTATAATGTGTAATACAGCATGCAGTTTCCGCACCTGCCGCCAAAGCGTCGGAACGCGTAATGGACGTGCTCGATGAGTCACCGGTTCTGACCGGACGACGTCGCTCCAATTTTTCGTGTTACGTCACTGCAATGGCGCCCGGTTCGCTCGATCGTTCGTTTGCGCTCTCGCTCGATTGTTGGGAGATTAATAATTAAGATTCTGTAGACAAAGTCAAAAATTAGCTAGCCTAGTAGGAACTTTTGGCGCATGCGCAAAATATGCGAGTGGCTTAACGAATATTATTAACTTTTGTTTATTGTTAAAAATCTGTCGTATTTCGATAGTTAAGACCTCGCTGAAAATTCTACCAGGGTAGAACGTTTTTGGGATAAGATTTATTATTATTGTAGCTAAAACTTTTTTATTACCCTTTGATTTACATTCTAAAAAAATATTGTGCAAAAATTGAACGCGACATCAAAAAGATAAATGATAAAAGATAAAATGTACGTACAAGCAATTATATTACTACTTCGCGACATCAAATTCTTATCGTGCGATCTTCTGCGACCATAGTAATTAACGTTGAAAAAAGGAAATAGACTTAATAATACTTTAATGCAGTAATTTGAGAATTAATAAAATGCAACGCCAGGAACAAAAATACTCGAGGGAATGAACTTTGCGGTACTTAAAAAGCAGCAGTCGTAAATGTTTTGGCGCAGAGTTGAGTCCTTAACGCAAGGAATGTTCAAGACATGTATGATGCCTTTGTAGGTTTTTATAACCAGGCATCCTTGGAATTCTTAAAAGCTTTTTGACGAAGACGAAAAATGCAACTTCAAGAAAGTTCCTTCTTTTCTTGTATGATGACTTCGCTTCTCTTTAATCTTGCCGAAGAATAAACTGTATAAGGAATATAACGGTAGATTTAAAAAAAAATATATTTATTTCTTTAAAAATCGCAATATTAAATAATAACATATTTATGTCAATTTTTTCTTAAATCAAGATGCATTTAAAAAGAATTAAGATACTTTTATAATTCATTACTCTGTTAAAACAAATACGCTATTTTTTTTAATATTGTTTTTTATGCAAAAAATTAAATATTAGAAGAAAATGAATCGGTATTGCTTATTCTGCGTTGAAAATTGAAAGTTTGGACAATTTGTCCTGAACGGCCAATAGCCTTGAAATATCAGCGACCTGTAATTGCTACTTTTATAAACAGGCGCTTAAGTTTTAAGGAACACAAAATCGACGCTAGTTTACGACTACCTCTAACCGTGGAACGTACGCAATTGTCATTGCGCAGTCGTTTGATACTCGATATATTTTTCTTACGTAGAAAATACCGTGAAAAAGTGAATATAATCCAATAGATTATAATGATCCCTCAAGACGACACTTTTTCTCGCAAGTTTAGGAAAAGAATTAATATATTTCCTATTCCTTCAGAATGTAGTCCTTCCATCGTCAAAAAGTCAAAATTAGGTAAAATATTAACGATTTTGTCTACGTTTTTCTTATTCTTATTGTTTTAAAATCATTATAAATCATAAACATGGTGAAAAATAAATAATAAAATAATATAAATGCACTTTGACAGTAAGCACTAATTTTTGTAGATTGTACGAATGCAAAATTAACGTATTTCATTTATTTCTGTTTCAGGTAAGTCTAACGGATGTATTCTAGATTTTTTAAATAAAGTGCGGTGAGTTAATAAACTATTTCTTTTATAATATTAAGAAATATAATTTAAACAAAAATAATTAAAACAATTTACTGCCATTATTAAGCAATTCATTTAAAATAATATATATTTACATTGTGTAAACGTATTCTGTGTTTACAAATAGAGTTTTTGTTATTGTTTGTATATACAAAAGAATTAATATGTTGTAATATGTACAGAGTAGCATTTTTCCAAACACTTTAACCATAGTGTATGTAAATCAACGTGTATTTTGATCATACGTTCTGAAGAAGCAACCGTCTTCATAATTCATTTGTTCAACGATTAAAAGTGCAATCTATTTGACAATAAAATTAGAAATTTAACAAAGCAATGAACAAACAAGTGTGAAATAAATTTCAGCAGCAACCTTCAAAAGTGTTTAATGGTTAATATTTAATAATAGATTACACTTTGTACTGCATTGCACAATAGAAGGTCTAGAAACGATATATAATGATAGTAATAACAAGGTAACTTGACTGTAATAATAGGTGACGGTCGCTGGAAGGTAGCAATCGAACAAACGAATAATCGATTACAAAAATTCTTGTTAAACTCAATTATATCACTTTGCTTCTTGCTTGGCATTCGTTGCGTAATACTGTACTCTGTAGCTTAGAATACTTTAAAGCAGTCATCTCGGAATGTTCAAGAAAAAGTTGAAGTCTGATACAGAAATTCTCCGTGACACTTTGATTAAAAAAGTTCCTTAACATTGTGGAATAGGAACATGAAAATCCAAAGACAACTACAGCTGTACGGGTACATCAGCGGGTTCATCGGGAGCGCGATGCTTTCCCCATCGTCAACTTATATAATTAAATTCGTATTTCGAGCAATTCTCAATGAGAGTCCCTGTCTCGTCTTATGTCGCTGATGCAAAGGGCTGCTGGCCCCGATGAAACATGCACTTGACGTGCCAAAAAAGATAGCCGGTTTTAATCGCAACCTTAGCATTTGCATTCGTTTGTGTATCGCGAGCATTTAGATTTCTTATGAGGTTAATTATTTAATGGGTACCGAATAAAGTGCGATCAATGCACTCTAATTTCGAAATCAAACCGTTTTCCTTCGTGCCAGAGAAATTTAAAGTATCATTTTGACACAACCTTCAGAATAGCCAACTTATAGTTCATCACAATTTCTAACATCACAGCGGAGCTAACTTTGGTATTCCAAATATAATCCAACGTAGCGTGAAGCTGAAATCCAGATTCAGTTTAGCAGGCGAATTTAATCCCAGAAGAAAAATTCGCCTTTCGGCTGAATCTCGCAATTTCGGAGACGAACGACTACAGCTCCCACCTTTGCCATTTGAACTATACCCACACCAACGATATCGTCGCTCGCGAGCAGCCTGTCCGTGTCAACGAGATTATACAACTGGCTCTCTCGCGGTGCTCCTCCTCGGCCACCTCGTCTCCGTCTTTTTCTCGGGACGACGCCGCTGCGCCGCCGACCACATTTTGACGGCGAGCCTCGCTTTGAAGTGAGCGCGAACAAGCCCTTTCTTGCGCTCCTCTCGTATTTAACAGTCATCAAGCGTTGATTCAAATGGAGTCGTGTTTTGCTCGTACGTTTAACTGAAAATGGGGTTTAAAGCGGACGAAAAAATAAAGGATCGCTTGGGCTTCATTATGATAATGATGATTGATGCGCGAAGATAAACGGCTTTTCTTGGATTTCGGAGGGGTTTAAAATTAGTTTTGGTACATACGAAGCAATTTCGCAGGCTCTCGTTCGTTAATTTATTTAAAAATTATTGTTCAAACTTATATCGTTCGGTTTGAGTTTCTATTGACAACTTTTCCTTCCGCCATCGCGACTCTTCTTTCCTATCGTTAGAAAATTTGCATCGAGCCAAGCTAAAAAGTATGAATTTTCTAAGCGATCATACGTTAACCAGCTCCATGCCTCGGAATTAAAATACGAGACGCCCAGGATTTTCAACGAGCCGCACGTCCCCATTGTTAAACGAGCAACAGTTTAATTCCAGAAACTAAACGCGAAATTAATCACAAAGGCTTCGGGGCCGCTCGCAAAGCGAAGAATTCACTGCCCGTCGGAGAGACAGAAAGGGGTACTAAAAAAGAGATCCATCAAGCATTCGCGCTCGCGCGAGAGTACCGCGGTTAACCGAGCGCACATACGAAACTCTCTCACGAATATATATACCTCTCCTTTTCGAATTCGCAACTCACCGGCTCCCTCGCGTTCCTCCTTGCGCGCACGATGCGCACTGCTCGCGCGTACGCATGCATGAGAAAAGCCATAACCTTAAACTCCACGGAGAGCCAGTCACAGCCTGATAGCCGGGCATAATGGGCGATGCCGCGAGGCCGTTCCTCCGGTGCAGCACCGCGACGCGATTAGCGGACTCGCCGCCGACGCCGCCGCCGCTGCTGCTGCCCTCGAAATTTCAAGCGCTTCCTGCTCTAACCGCTCCGGGAGACTCGCGGACACGTGGAATGGCTAATGGCTCTTTTGTCTTCGTACGTACGTTTGGCGATTCGATGGAAAAAAGAATATGGCAGGATTGAAGGCCTTCCGTATTTGGTCCGAAAACAGTGGGCTTACGATCTTTTGTGAGGCAAAATATTTTTCTTTTTTTCAAATCGGAATCTGAGCGTCTTGAGTTGTAGGTCGACGCGCTAAAAAGAAATCGGATTACTCGCAAAAGGCGCAAGTCAAGTGCTTCATATCGTTTCGATCATTCAAATGGCTTCGGATCGTTCATAATTCTATATTGAAGTAATTATAACGATAATATGTATGTTCGATTAAACACACAGTAGAACAATGTTTAGTGTTCAAAATTGCCAGTATTAATAATGCGATCTATCAATTTTAGTGATGAACCGTGAAAATGGAAACGGCATGAGCCACTATCTCTTAGAATAAGATTTGAATATTTAAGATCTTTTGAGATCAGATATGCTTAATAATAGATAATAAAGTATAACTAAACTACTTACAATCATTTAATTTATACTTTTCATTAAAAAATATTTGAAATTTTTCTTCATAATCTCCAGAAATAGAGCGAGCTTAATTATGCTCGAAACAAGAGAGAAAAAAAAGAAGCTGCTGCAGAATCAGTGAACCACCAACGAAACTAAGTACAATCTTTGAATGCATAAATCGGGGCATCTCTCCGAAACGAAGCATCGAATCCGTGCATACATGCTCGCAATTAAAAGGCAATTTAATGAGAAACGCTAACGAGGAGGAAAGAGCCCTGATTCCGGTCTCTAGCGTGAAGTTATGCGTCTAATTTCTAAGTCCGCGGGTGCAACACAGCGGTCTTGCAATTACGGCCGCAGCCTCCAGCCTCTTCGGGACTAATTTCTGCTCGGTAATTTTCAGTTTTTTAATGCCTTTGAAATTATCGGCGTCAATTTTACCGGCGATGGCTTCGGTTATTTATCAAATTATCCAGTATTCAAGCGCGCTTCGCGCGTTCTTTGTTTTCTTATTCGCGGTTACTTTTGGAATATACACGCAGAAAAATTTTAGTCAAAAATTACCCCTACATTTGAGTGAAACTCGGGCGATTTTGACATTAAGGGGAACTTTATCCGCATTTGCATGAAATATTTAATAGATCATGCTTTAAATTTGTATTATTCTGTGTAGAAAAATTACACATCTCTGGAG
>UCOM01003156.1:0-19821 GCA_900474385.1 Ormyrus pomaceus | reverse complement strand
CCCCCCGACCGGCCGAACGAGATTCCCCGACTTTCCGATTTGCCGACGCCGCCGCCGCTGCCGTTTTGTTTAGCGCCGTAAGGACGTCCGGGTAATTTGGCTAATGTCTTCATTGCGCGTAATTTACTCGAGAACGATCGTTCATCGAAATGGCCAGCGTTTTTAGCTGGAAGAAAAGCTCTCTCCCTCTCTCGCACTCGTAGCGGCCTATAGCGCCCGGCTCGTTAATTATGCAGCTGCATCAATTTAATTTTCCCGGCTTGTTAATAGGGGGAGAGGGAAAAATGCAGGGCCCGCATAATTCGAAAAACTATTAAGCTCGTTAAAGTAATCTTCCGGCGGCGGCGGCAGCAGCAGCACCATACATCGATCGAGCTCTCTCCTATCCCTTCGAAAATTGGAGAACCGGCTAATCTTCACTCTAGTTAAAGTGAAAAATGAAGACTCTGCCCCCTCCCCCTCCCTCTCCGGCCGTCTCTCCTTCGCCGTGCGCGTCTCACACTCTCGGGGCCCCCCCACCCACCGGCGCTTCCACCCCTCGAACGTCGTTTCTGCCTCTCTCTCTCTCGCACCACCTTCCCTTTCCCTCTTTGGCTATAGCTCGGATTATATCCGGGCGTCTCGTTAATTTTCCTTATGTTCGGGCTCGCCTCTCTCTCTCTCTCTCTCTCTCTCTCCCTTTCGCAGCCCGTAGGAGGGAGCTTTTATTAGCAATTTTGAATTTGTTCGCAAGATTTTCGAGTTCTCGATTTTCGAGGGCTTATCGCCGGCCATGAATTTACCGGGAAAATTATGGTCGTTAACCGGCGTTCGCGTGGTTAAAAGTATTGTTCTTTCCTTTTTTTTTTTTTTAAATACCGCCGTACGCGCTTTGCTTTTTATCTGGATTGCAGCGTAAAAAGGGGCAATTACAGCTGACCGAACGCCCGTTTATGCCCACTTTTTGGGATTACGATTATGGAATGCATGAAATCGGGGGTGGGAGAGGGGGGGGGGGGTTATAAATTTTTTTAGATCCCCGCTTTCGAGCTGATATTTATTGTTGTCGTTCGGCGTCGTCATTAGATTATGCAACTAAAAGCTCGTCGCGGTCCTCAAGTTCGACTGTAAAACAAACTCTCCATCGAGCGAATCCGTAAAGTCGTGACAGCGCACTAAACCGTGCATAATTTACTGAGCAAACAAAAAAAAAAAAAAATAAATAAAGCGAACGAAGAGCAAGGAGCTCGTGGAAAAAAAAAATATAACCCAAGCAACAGCACGCGATAGCACTTCGCTTGTTGCTCCGCGGCGGCTCTGAAACATCGGCTGAATTCGAGGATGGCAATTCGTGCTATCACTTAATGACCCAGAGAATCAGAAACTTTCCGCCGATCGATCCCCGGCGCTGGCTTGCGTGCACTACTTTGCATGCGCCCCGCTCGCGCGTCTGTGTCTCTGTGTGTGCGTGTGCATGCAGCCGGTATAGATACATGCCTCTTCCGCTTCCTTTCTAATGCCGTTTTGTCGTTTTAGCGGGGTGTCGCGAGTAAAAACTGTGTCCGGGGTCGGGAATCGCTTTTCGATATATACGGCCGGGCGCTAAAAGCGCCGGAGAGAGAGAGAGACGAGAGTTAATACTATGCAGATAGAATTTTCGGGGAAAAAGGGGGGCTGGCTGTACCTGTTGCTTCTACTGTGTGCACTACTCTCGCACTCGGCTCGGTATTTTCGTCGCGGCCGAATCTAGCCGGATTTTTCGGCTCTCTCTCTCTGTTGTTTATACGACGAGAATTACCCTGTATGCGCGAGCACTGCTTTGTCGCGCGCCCAGACAAATTCAATGCTTTATTTGATATATTACATTTTTAGCGTCGCCGTAATTCGCTCGTTTGCCGTGGTTAAATATTTACCGGCGACTCTCGCCGCTCGCATAATGACGCGACGCGCTTATTTCGCGTTGAACGCATTTTTGGCACGCGTCGATTTACGCTACGCATTTGAAAATGGAAATTAGTTTTGCTCGGCTCGCACGGGAACTTGGGAAACTTTGTTTTTTGCGCGGCGATTCTTTAAAAATTTTATTGGGTCACGACGATCCAACTGGAAAGTGTCGGTCCGCGGAGAGGAGGATTGAATATTTTAAAGAAATAATTGTTTTTAGTTCAGCCGCCCGTAGGATTTAAGTGCTGAAAGGGGGGCTTTAGGTTTCTCATTAATTTTCTATTCTCTAGCGCGAACAATAAACATTTTATAAAGGCGGACAATAAACCCGTACGTACATTGCATTCATATAACGGCATTAGCGATAACGAAAATACGTCGTAAAAAAGGCGAAGAAAAAGCGCGAGCCTAAAATATCCTTTTCAAAGTAACAGAGTAAAGTGCCTCCCCCCCCCCCCCCGCCCTCTTCCTCCATCCCCGCTGCAATAAAACACGTCATAAAAGCAGCAGCCGAGGAAGAAGAAGAAGAAGCAGAAGAAGGAAGGGAAAGGGAGTCGGGCAGGAAAAAAATTTTTTTCGAGCCTCCGCAGCCATCCTCCCCTCTTGAAAATCTTCCTCTCTCTCTTTTAAGAGAGCCCAAGTTTCGCGCGCCGCGCGGCCCTACAATCTTGAAAATTAGATCTAAGACAAATCCCCGACGACTTATCCGCGAGCCCCGCGAGAACAAGGAAGCAATCGCATCGCCGCTCCTCCACCCGCCACCCTTCCTCCTTCTTTTTTCTTCCCTCCGTCCTGAGGGAGGAAGGGTTTATAAGGAAAACGGGGCGGGCGGCATAACCCGACTTTCGAGCTTTATAAGGCAATAAAAGACGTGAACTGAAAGGCTTACTTACGCGCCGCTAGATAAGATTTCTGGCTGCGTCTTGCCCTCCGCCACCCCGCCACCCTTCCCCGCTCGCTGCCACGACCATTGCTACCCTTCGTTCGTGCAGCCCGCTTTTATTTCTCGCCCGCGTACTTTGCTCTCTCTCTCTCTCTCGCTCCCTTTTTTTTCCCCCCCTTTCGTCCAATGCTATTCCAGCCGACGAAAGGTTGTAGCCGAAAACCATCAATTTTTTAACGACCAGCCTCTTTTCTGAATTCTTTGATGGGAAACTTCTTTTTCCGCTTTTTCCTCTCCCGGCCGGAAATTTTCTACGGCTCTCGCTCGCACTTGGTTTATTAAACTTTTCTATAGCTCGATTGCAACAAAGTTTTTATTCATTGCCCCCCGCTATCGATTATCACTTATTTGCATTGGATAAACCGAGCTATAGCGGCCACCTATAATCTGCCTCGTATAGAGTCGTCCGCCGCTTATTTTTACAACTTATATATTTCCCGTCGCCGCGTCCACGAGAGAGTCTGGATCCCGAATTTTCCGGGCAGTCGAGACAATGTAAAATTCAAGCCAATCTGCAGAAAGCGGCGCCCCGGAAAAGGAAAACAGCCCAGGCGGCGTACGGCGGAGCGGAGCAATATCGAAAAAAGAAGATCGTTAAAAACAAAAAGAAAAGGCAGTTACGCAGGCTTCTATAGAGCCGAAAGCTATATCTCGACGTATAGCTCGGCTCTCACCCCGCGGCTCGGGCTTCTCCTCCTCCACCTTATCTCCGCTCGGCAGCAGCAGCAGCAGCGGCGGCGGCGGCGGTGGCTCACGGGGTACGCGCGCCGAATAAGGGGGCACATAAAAAAAAGCGTCGGCGAAAGGTGAGCCCGGCCGCCTCCACCCCCCCGCGCCGGGCGGGGGAGAGGATGTGCGGAGAGAGAAAAAGAGGCGCGCCTACGCCCTTGCACACGCGCGCATTTCTCGAAATGGCCTTTCGTTTCCGCGAAAGCGTACTTTTTTCCAGGCTGCCCAGGCATCCGCCGGGGGCTTGTAAGTGAGAGAGAGAGAGAGAGAGGAGAGAGGCCAGCAGCAGCGCAGAGCCGTCGCCTCTTTTTTCGCGACGAGGGGCGAGCTGCAAAAAAGCGTAGCCGAAGAAGCCGAGAGCGAGAGAAGAGAGCGACGTAAGAGGGGGTCGGCGAGCGCGCTCGGCCCAAGGGGTGGGCAGTGATCGTTAAGAGAGGCATAAAAAAGCGCGGCGCTCCTCTAGCCCGAGAGAAGCCGCCACCCTCTCTCTCTCTCTCTCTCTCTCGCGTATACCCCCGCGGAAGAAGTAACAATAAAAATTCGCGGGGGCGCGAGTGCACACATAGACACCTCCGACGACGACGAGGAGGCAGCGGCAGCGGCAGCAGCCGAGAGAGAGCAAAGGACTGGGAGGGGCGGCGGCAAGGAAGAAGAACAGGCGAAACAGAAAAATCGGAGGGGTTGCGCGCGGATACGTAAACACAGGCAAGAAGTGAAACAGAAAAATGAGGCGGCGGCGGCGGCGGCGTCGGCAGCGTCGGCGGCTGGGGAGGGGGAAGTGCAACCGAGCGCCCGTCGCGTGGTGGGAGGCCGAAGGCTAGCTAGCCTTAACGGCGCGCCGCCTGGTGGGGGGTTGCGCGCCTAATGAAACGATATCGAGTGGCCGCGGAGTGGGGCCGGGGTTTCGAGCGGGGTGGGGTGGGCACCGTCTTCGCGCACCCCTCCGTCGATTGACCTCGCTTCGGCTCGCGGCGACACGCACGCACCCACACCATCGGGCCGCGGCCGTAGGCTAAGGATCGGAGGGGCGGGGGTTGCCGCCGCCGACGGGTAGGGGTTGCCGATGCACAAGGGCGCCGAGCGGGGAGGGGCCGCTGCCGCCGCCGCCGGCGACGCAAGTAGGAAAACGGCTTGGAAGAAAGGAGAGGGACCGGAGCCGCCACCGCTGCCGCTGCCGCTGCTGCTGCTGCTGCTCTCTCAACCCCCCCGAGTTAAATTGACGAAAATGACGCGCACACCTTCCCTTCTCTGCCTCGCTACACCCTACTTTCGCGGCGCCCGCTCACCTTTTCCCATCGGCTTTCCCTCCTTTTTCCCATCGGGGTTTCCTTCCTTCTCGCGCTTTATCGGCGCGCGCCAGCGGCGACGAAAAAAAAAAGGAGAGAAGAGAAAGGGGGCACGGCCCCCCGCTGCCGCCGCCGCCGCGCGCGCGCAACCCGCCGATGGAAAGAGAGGAAGGAAGAGGCAGAAAAAAGAGGAAGGAAGGAGGGCCTCTTCCCCGTAAAAAGTCTGTCGTTACCCTCTCTTTCCTCTTCCTCTCTCTCTCTCTCTCTCTCGCGCGCGCGCTGCGTCGAAGGCGCCTCTGGACCACGGTGGTGGCGGTGGCGGCGGCGGCGGCGTTGTCGTCGTCGAGGCTCCTCCGCGCGGACCCTTTTTTGCGCCCCCGTCGTTGTGTCGCAGGTGCAACAGCGCGGCGCTTCCCTTTCTTCGCGCGCTCGCTGCCCGAAGTCCCGAGCGCGCGCCGCCCCAGTGTACATACGCGCCGTTCGCGAAAGTGTCCAAGAGAGAGAGAGTCCAGTGCGTGCTGCAGTGCGTCGACCCTCTTTCGACTTTTCGTTCCTCCTCTTCCTTTTTTTTGCTCTCCTTTTCGCCCCGGACGAGGTGTGTGTGTGCGCGTCGAGCCGAAGATGCTCGGGGGGCCGATGAATTAGTCCCGCTCTCGAGCTGCCATCGGCGGAGGAAAAACGTGGAGGGATTTTGGTGTAAGTGTGCATGCTATTGTTGTAGTTTGTCTATGCGTGCTACAAGTGGTTTCGCTAGTTTCTAAGCGCCGAGGCCACGCTTCTCGAAAAAAAAAGAGTAGAGGGGACTTGGCAATCGCGGCTGGATGATAGAGGCGGCATTGCAACTAGATAGGCGGCTCGTCACGTGACACGCCGAGATCGCCTAGTGTTATGTACGTGCGACTCGGAAGTGCACGGTTTCGACACTCGCGCCGGCTGTGCTGTTTTTTTTCGTTCGCCGAATGAAACTTTTCAGCGCGCTAATCTTGACCGCTTTAAAGATGCGATTATACCAAAAGCTGCGGCTTGTTTTTCAGAGTACTTACCCTTTTGAATTATTTCTTCTAATGACTAATCGTGTACCGGACGGCAGTTTAATATAAGGTTAATTGAAGAGTTATTATTCCGTTTGCTCAATTACGCTTCATTTTCTTAGGTAATCAATTGTTACGCGAACAAACAAGTAGTCTCGCTTTCCAAGTATTTTAGAAATGAACATCCTTTCCCTTATCTCCTCTATTCAAATATCTTTTCCTCCTCCGCCGATAAGTTTAATTTTATCTCCCATTATTTTCGCAGCTCGTAAAATTACGCGTCACTTATCTCGTTTGCAAATACCGATGCTTCTAGTTTGACATTGAGGGAAACGAAGCTCTCCGAAGCTCTTATAGTTTTCCGCGCAACTTCCCGGGAAAAAATTCACCTCGACGGAAAGTGCGAAAGCCAAAAATATTTGGTATTGTTAGCCTCCGCGTGCCGTCTCGCGTCCATCCCATTCTCCTGTCCTCCTTTGTCCACCGGTCCATCTCCCTCCCCTTTTCTTCCTCTTTCTCACACATCTTTCTTTCTCTCCTCTCCGTTCTCTCTCGTCGCAGTCATTCGTACGTATATAATCGCTTTATTTTCAACGATGTGAATGCACGTCCACCTCGTGTACAAGACATTATTTCGGCTTACGCTTCGCATCTGCGAGTTGTGTTATATTACAGCAATTTTTAATTAACGCAGTAAAACCCCTCTTTACGCCACTTTCGTCCAAAAAAATAATAGGTATATCCTCCGCATGTTTATCCGCAAGGAAATCGTTAAAAACAACGGCCGCGCCGAGCCTGGAAAACTATCTCGTTCCCGGCACGACACTAGACGTCGAGCGAGCGTCAGCCGCCGCAGCCGACGATCAAACAAGTAGCGGTGGCACTATGCACGTGCTCACCCACACGCTCGCACTCGGATGCCGCAGCGACGTCGTGTCGTAGCCTCGCTCCCGGTGTCTACGTGTGTGTGTGTCTGTGCGCGCTCGCGGAAAGCCTTGCGAATCGCTCGGCTCATCCGCGAGAGATGTGAGATCGTACGGAGAGAGACGGGACGGAGAGAGAGAGAGAGGGACGTGCGTGCGCGAGCGCGAGCGCGGCTCTTTCTTCGCTTCGCTTTTCTCTCTTTCTCTTCTTTGAAGTTCCGACTTGCTCTATCTTTTTGAAGAGGCCTCTCTCTCCTCCAACCGCCGCGGGTCAAGCACCGTTTTCTCTCTCCTCCGTTTTTTGAAGTAGGTTTTTGCACTTTTCAACGAGCCCGACGTTTACCCTTTTGCCGGCGTAAGTGAGTGGGCTAATTCGTCGTGAAAAGGCGAAGTCGGAATTTCGAAATTGCATTGTTTCGCTTGAATTCGCGCGCGGTTCGCGGGCTTCCTCGTTAATTGCCGTCAATTACAAACTGCTTTAAGACGTCGCTTAAATTTCCCACCGAACTCCATGTACGCTCCGCGATTCGCGACAAATTCCCCAACGCGCCTTGCGCGGGGCGGCTAAAAAATCTACTCGACAAATTGCGGCCGCGGATCGAAGATCTCCCTCGGAAGATAGTGCAGCTATCTCCTCCCTCCCCCGCGCGCGCTTCTCGATTTTCCCGTCGCGTTTCTCGTTTCGCCCGCTCGGCGAAATTCTCCGTCGCCGAGGCACTGTTGCGCCTCGGCACGTGTACGTGTGCATGTGTACATACACATATATATATATACTATATCTGTGCATGCCGTAGAGCGCGTGCAGTCCTCCGACTGCTCGATTCCGCCTCCTCGCGTTGGAGACGCGGGGACTGCGAGAGAGAGAGAGAGAGAGAGAGTCCGCGCCGTCGTAAATTTTTGTTTGCGGGGCCCGTCTGCTTTGTTTCTCGCGCTCCGGGCGCGAGAGAGCTACTGTCGCTTATTTATGCCCGCGGATTCGTTATTGGATTACCGGCGCTGGCGGTGCTGATTGATTTTTATTGTGGCTTTGGCTGTGCCGAGAGAGCGGGCCGAGAGGTGTCTTCATTCGCCGAGCGATCAATCATTGCGCAAGCAGACGAATAGCTTCGCTAATATTTATAGACGAGCAGCCTCGCTGATCTTTTGTCTTCTTACGCAGGCAAATGCCTCTTCCTCTTTGCTTCCGCGGGCTGGAAAATTATTTATTCGTATATTTAATACGGAGATTGCATCGTAATTGCATCAATCGCTATCTCCGCGACGAGTGGTGTGTACAGAAAAATAACTTTTTCGCCGCGCGCCGCTTCAAGGAATGCCTGGCCGGGACATTAAAATCTGCATACTCTCGAACGTCTCACGTGCACATCGCTTCCGACAGCTCAGCAGAAGCTCGGAAAAAAGGGTATACATTTCCTCTGCGCCGAGTTCTCCCCGCGGCCGATAAGAACCAAAACTCAATCCCCCCGAGAGAGGCGCCAAAACACACCTCGCGGAACTCGATTGCCGGAATCGGGTAATTCGAATCGAGCCGCGAAAAGCGATACGCGAACGTGCCTGAAAAAAAAAAAGGAACACTCTACGCACGATGAGAGGGCGGGGAGGGAGGGGAAAGGAAGCTGCATGCACATATATAAGTGTCTCGGTCTAATGTCATTCCCGCGGGGTAACCGTAGACGCCGAAACGCCGCGAGCAGATATAAATGGGTCAGTGAGGCGCGCGGTGTCCGATTCCCGCTTACTCCGAGAGATGCTGCCGCCGGAGTATGACGGCGTCGTGCGAGGCCAGCTTGCCTGCGGCTTTTTTAGATGCGGGGATTAAAAATGCGGGCAGGGGGGAGCTGCGGTCGTGGTAATTTAGAAATTTCGTTTCTTTCGGCAGAAGCGATCTTTTCGCGAATTTTGATCTATTTTACGTGAACTAAAACCAATAAGAAAACCGGTGAACTAAACGAGGTAATTTATAAACACTGTGCATTTCTCGTTGCAGATATTACGTCATTAGTCGCAGGACTAGAGCGATTGAAAAAATTCGTTTCGTATTCGTCTTATTAAAAAATATTGATCGCGTGTCCTTATACAATTTAAACGTAAAATATAATTGACGTACACAGTGCACTTGGCGATTGAGGTTTTTTGCCTGCTTTTTAGAGCAGGAAAACCGGATCGCTCCAATGCCACGTTTTCATCGTCAAAAAACCCGTCGCGACTTCATAGTTTATCCGAAATCTAAAAATTCATTATTTCGACGTTCTCCTATTAGATGATCGCGCACATATTTATTAATGAATTTTTTTCCTTGATATTCAAATTGCCGTACATACGTTGCTTATGTATACGTAACGATTCATCAAAAACTACTTAAAATCGTTTTGGTTAAAAAAAAAATGGACTCGACAAAAAATTCTCGCAGATTAAATTCATCGGATAAAATTTAAACCCCGCGCAACACTCGTTCTTTCACTCGTCAATCAAAGGCCCGTCAACAAATATTTACCGCGGCTCGTATAACAGCGCAAAAACGCTGGACCAACACAGGCGCTCGGGTGAAATTCATCGCGATTCACGAGGCTCTTTAACAATTCAATCAATTAACGCCGCCAAAGGACATAATATACATCGGCATACCGCTCTCTAAGATTTGTATAAACTGTGAGAGCCCCGACGTCGTCAATTTCTCGCTCGTTAACACACATCGAGCCATGCGAAATTTATGGCTAAATGACGTTTCGAAGGACGTGCGATGAATTATTCCGATCGGTGCGGCTGTCATTGTTCACTTGCTGCTGCTGCCGTTGCTTTACGCGCGAAGGATTTCCTGCACGAAAAAAAATAGAGCTGGATCATTCTTTCGGATATAAACCTTTTTCAATAAATCGAGAGAGGCTCGCAAAAGTTGAGGCTGCTTTACGTAAACGTTAGTTATTTCTTTTTTTTTTTTTTTTTTTTTTGCTAACCGCGGCGACGGTAATCATTTAGCATCGAATTAAGCAAAGCCGCAATAAAATCGAGCGGCGGCGGAGCCCGGCGAGAGACAAAAGAAAAGAGGAAAAATGCTAATGCGCGACGCGCAAAAACGCCGCGAGTATCTTCTCTCCCCGCGCGCGACAAAGCAAACACACGGCGCGAATGAGAATCAGCGCCGGAAAATTCGAGGCTCATAGAAAGGAAAGAGGCGAGGCCGTCGGCCCGCGGATTATTTTTCAGCGAGGTCAGAATTTGCGCGGACCATCGATGTGTGCGAGTGTCTCGGCGCGCGCGACCATTAAGGAGGAGAAGCCTCTCAATAATGCATCGGCTTATGCCGGCCGACGAGCTCTCCGTTCCGCTATTCGACTTTGCATTTTCTTCGCCGCGCGGTTTCGGCGGCGTGTGTGCTTTGGCGCTTTTTGCGACTCTTTTTTCCTGTCTCGCTTCCCGCGTGGGAAAAGCGCATGCTTTGATATGTAGGCGATTTCGATGACTTTCGGGGAAAATTTCGTTGTTCTCGCTGTTTAAATTCAATCGGAACGCGGCGCGATTGTAGTTAATTTTAGAATCATTAGCTCGCGATAAATTCTGTAAATAAAAATATAAATGCGACTGTGCAATGGAGATTTTTTTCAGGACGGATAATAAACCTCTCTAATGGCACCAATACGATGTAATAACTATATTTACTGTTTGTCAGAATCTGTTGAACGTGCTTTTTACGCGTCCTTCTTTAGAAGAGAAAATTAGCCACGAGATATTCCTCACATAATCGGCGAGTTTTTAGAGACCGGCCGAGTCTTTGGGCCGTGAGATTTTTCGAGAGTCTTTGTTGTGCAATTCCGCGCGAGGCGATTTTTCCTCGCAGTATAAAATTCCTCTTATGAATTGAGCAAACGAGTCGCCGGTTCTTGGAAGAATTTTGTAAAATCCATTGCCTCTTTGGTGCGCACAATGTTACCGAATCTTTTATGAGTTTTTATGATGATGATTATTGAAGTCTAATACGCGAAAATTGACTCATTTGAATTTTATCGAATCTAACTTCGCGAAGGAACATGAGAATGGTAATTTGATGTATCGAAAGGATAATTACTTTGTAAATCTATCAAGGTTAGGAAAAATATCTGTCTAATAATATCATCCGAAACTCTATTACGCCTTAGATAATTAACAGGATCGAGCCGGCCGATTTTCAAGGCACACTTTAATTAGTAATTCAGCGGCGCGAGATCACTTTATCCTCAATTTCAAAGGCAAAAAGTTGATAATAATTTACCCAAGTATTATGTCGTGCAGCATCGAACGAGTTTCCTCGCCGACTGCTCGAAGCTCTCCGAGCGACTCGAGTAACAAACTGCAGTATTTTTTTTTTTCGCGGATATACCTTAAAACCGGATTTCACTTAACACTGAAAACTTGGTCGAAGAATAATTGGCCAAGTTGTAAATTGCGAAATTCCGTGAAAAATCCGTGTGCGGCTTACGCGCGGGGCCGGGGCTCACAATCGACATCGAACGGCAATTAGAAGCAGCGGAAAAAACCGAGTAAACGGGTCTAAATCGATTTAATATTTCGCGAACGATTGCGTAAACCTTGGACGTACAGACAGTGGCTTTCAAGCCGGAATCTGCATAAGAATTCTGGATACCGTTTGATTTATTCATAATTAGAACAGAATTTCTTTCGCCGGACGAAAAAAAAAACTCGAAAAATCCACTAAAAACCGACTAATTTCGGGGAAAATCGTGAAAAATTCTAAACAGCCGCCATATCTCCGCGCCGTATGTCGAAAAAGAACGTCGTTAACGTTTCCGACGCCACGCCCGAGCGTGACTCGCGCTCGCCATCTTCTCCCAGCGCCTAAAAGCGCCGAAGAGAGGCAGTGTATAGTAGCCGCGTCGAAAAAAAAAAAAAAAAAAAAACAGAACCGGCGGTCTAGAAGAATATAAAAAAGAGAGGGAAGGCTTGCTGGCGCGCTCGCTCACGCACACCGAGCCGCGTTGCGCTCCTAGTTTCGGACAAAGAACAGCCTTGTAGCCTCGCTCATTTCGGGCCCCACCATCGCTCTCTCGCTCATCCTCTCTCTCGCTCGCACTCGAAAAGGCGCGCACGCACGCCGCGCTTTTCTAAGCAGCTCTCGAGCAGCGCGAGCGCGCGCGCCATTGGCCGAGGCCGATTAGAGGAGTCCTGACGCACACGCCAGCTGGCACCGTAGGGGAGCGGACTAAAATTCCCGGCTCTCTCTCCCATTGGCCGCGGGGTCGCCGAGGCCGTCGCTCGATTCTAAATCGAACGAGTGCGCCTCTAGGCCTAATGCTCCTTTAGCTTCCCTCGGCCTTATTTACCGATCTCTCCGCGCGCGCGCGCGCGCCTCGGCCCCCGGTGTACGCCTGATTGTCTCCGTCCGACGGCAATTGATATCGATGGCTATAATCGCGCCGCCGGACGCGAACGTGTCTCTTTTCGATGTGTCCCGGAGGCGGAGATATGTACGTTGTACGTAGTCGAGAGTCGGGCGAAAATACGCTGGGATTGGAGAGTCGTTAAAAAATCGGCGCTGTCTTAAACGATCTGTTTGCTTTTGTTTTTTATCGAATCTTTTTAAGTGACTAAAATTGCATATGTCCAAGTTACGTAAAGGTCGCCGGTTTGGATTATAGGAAAATGATATCGGCTCGCGGAGCGCAGATATAAGAGAGCACGTTGAAGGCGAGATTTATTTCGATGATTTTTAATGGAGCTGAAATTCGAGAATTTTTTATTTCCTCGTTATCGTCAGTAAATGCAATATTTAAACAAACACAGTTACTAAACGAAAGGCGAAATTTTTTTTTTCTCGAAATTTGAAATTTAGAGGAATATTGATTCTTAGAAAAGCAAACGTTGACGCATGAATTTTTTATGTACTTTGTCCATATATTTTGTATTAAAAAAATCTTTAAAATGTAAACTCATTTTATGACTCGATTTAATTGAATTAAAAAGTCCGACTGCAACAAAATTGTTTTAGCTACTAATTTAATACGATAAATCGATCTACGACACGATGCGATCAAATATGCACCACTTTATTAGCTAAACATTCGCGTAAAATCGTAATATTGACAGTTATCGCAGCGTCGATATTTGATTTGCACGCAAGAGTCGTTCGCGAAATCTGCTTTTTTTCTTCAAATTTATCATGTACAAACAAGAAACGGAAGGTCAAATTTAATCTGCTCGCTTGTAAGCCACATTAACAGCGAAAATCTTGGCTTATAATTCGCTCTTAAATCTTCTCTTTTTCCAATCGCGTACGAGCTTAATAAACACATGCTCCTCGATCGTTGCGCAATCGTTAAAACGACCGTCGTATCCGCGGAAAACTGCCAGGATCGTAATTAGACAAGTTTCTATATACACGCACCGACCGAAAACCTCGAACGACGACCTCTAAGATATCCGAAGCGAACAATGACACACAGCGCGCCGCGCGCAGTCCCACTTAGGAATCGCAGAAAATACAATCGAGAGAGAAGCTCCAGCCTTTATCGCATAGAACGCCTCTACAATTTTCCCCGCACTCCTTTGTCGCCTCCTTTCTCATCGCGCCTAACTACACCTCCGATTATACCCATCGATCGGCGGCTCGCTCAAATCCCCAGCTTCCTCGGCGAGGCTGTGTGAATTCCTCGGCGAGTCGCGCAAGTTGCGAAAGTAGCCGCGCGTTTGATGCCCGGCGACGATTGTCCCCGCCGCCGCCGCCGCTCTTGCGAAAGGATATATATGCGCCTCGATAATAACATGGGAATTCGCCGTCGTCCGTCGGCGCGAGCAGCCTTTTTCCTTTGTCGTGTGCCGATTTTTATCTGGTCATAAGTACGCTTCTTTGTGCCTTTTTTCTTTTTTGCTTTCGGGCGCGATCCGCTTTGCGTCGGATTTATTGGGAGGCGTCTTAATTAGGCGAGGTAATTGCTCGCAGATCGAATCGCGATCGCCTCGCTTTCGGTCCTTTGGCGATTTCTTAATTTCGCCGTTTATTTTAATTGGCCGCGGTAAAGGTGGAAAGCTCTCTCTCTCGACGACGGGAAAAATGGCTTTTGCGCGCGACGATCGGTATCGCGACGCGCCGCGCCGCGGACGCGGCGATTCGCCAGATGTTTACCTACGATAAATAAATTATGGATTTTCGCTCTCGGTCGGGCTCTCCAATCTCGAATGCGATCTTATTTGCGAAATATAAATATGTTTTTCAAGGTGGAGAGATGCATAAAACAGCGATATTTTCCCCAGATTTTCACTCGGCGGCGGTTAAAAAAAAGAAGAATAAAAAATAAATCGAAAACTTAAATCCGCCGGCGATTTATTCCGCGCGGCGGAGCGCCGGAGGAAAATTAATTTTTCCCGCCTCGCTCGCGCGCCTTTACCCTTTACGAATTTCCATCGTCGATGCACGAAATTCCTTTTTTCTTTCTTTCTCCCGCCGCTCCTCCTTCGCCGAGAGGCGATGAAGCTGCTGCCGCCGCTGCCCTTTGGAAAAATAAAACGCGAGAGGAGAATTGCTCGGCGTGCGCAAGTCCCCGGAGACCTTTAATGAATCCAATAACTCTTCGGAGTCTCTTGCCGCCGAGCATGTTAAGCATTTTTTCCCTCTTTCCTTTTTTCTCTCTCTCTCTCTTTTTTTAAATTCCTTTTATAGGTATAGTTTTGAAAAATAAGTCCTTCCCCGCGCCCGCAGTTTATTAAAGCGATCCATTAAAAAATTTTCCACCCCTTTCGCCCGCTTTTCCGCGCCAGGCGCCGTGCTCCTCCCCGCTCCCTTTATCCGAGCGCAGAGCTCCTCGTTTTGCGCCCCGCATGATGTGTTTAAAAAAAAAGAAATCGCTCGCGCGCATATTCCCGCGAAGCAAGCAATCCTCCGATCGCGAGCTTTTCTCCCCCCCTTTTCGCTTTTACATTCTTTAGGACGTGCATTTCGCGATGGCTCGTAGATTGCGCAACAGCTCCTCTCGTTACCCAACAATGAGTATCGATCTTTTTTCTTTTTCTTTTCCTCGAAATTTCGCGCAAACTTGAGCGCGCGCAAAGGAGCTTTTCGCCGTAATTGCATTTGAATAGATAAAGCGCGGCCGCGCGGTTCGTCGCTCAATTTTCTCTCCCGCGCGGCCGGGGAAATTTCAATACTAGATTAGTCGGCGAATTAGCATCGTTTAAGACCGCAAACAAAAAGCCGCGATAAAGCGCGCGGCCGCGCCGCTGATTTATACTTCGGATGCATTAGCGGCGGCGTGCGCTTTTTTTTTTTCAACATATCAACGGAACGATATCTCTCTATTTTGCATGATGTACTATTTTCTTTATCGCGCGAGAGTTCGGCGCGGCCTTTATGCGCGCGAGCGGGGCTCGCATATATGATTTTTTTCGTATAGGAAAAATTTCGCTACGTTCAGCGTTTCTCCAGCTTAAAAGTCGGTCTGCTTGTTTCTTTTTTTTTTTTATTTTAACAAAGTACCACCGCTGTATCTCTCCCCCGGTGATTTATGAGGACAAGACACGGTTTTTATCCATTATCTACGCGCAGATGTTAACTGCATCGCGCCGCGCACCGCACGTATATTCCACGATGCGTTCGCTCGCCGCGACAAATATCTTTGTGAATATTTAAATTCGAACTTGCGTTCGTGTGGGTGTTCGTGCGCGCGGATATGCCGGCAGGTTGATTAGTACTTTTTGAGTATTAATCGTCGCGTTTGGAAGTCGAGCCGCTCTCTCTCTCTCTCTATCGCTAAATATTTCCAGCGAACTATTAATCACGCGCCTATGTGTGGCTTCTTTGTGTTTTTTTTTCTCCCCGCGCGGCCGTCGTTACGAGCGCGAAGTGAAAAATGTTCGGAGCGCGCCGTTTGGTGAATTGCGCCGTTTATTTCGACGACCTCATTCGGGCACAAGCGTTTTCTAATCGTTAATTTTCCTAATTGATTTCGCGAGCCGACCGAAATTAGTTGTAATGAAATTAGATTCGATAATTGCCGATATTACTCTCGACGAGAGAGCCTTGTGTATATATACGGCGACGTTGCGATCGATTTTTCCGGCAAAATTTGCTCGCGCAAATCCATCGCCTCAGTCCAAACAAATTAGAAGCGACGCGCTCCCCGGCCGCGCGGGGAACGTCGCTCGTTGCGTCAATGCGAAAAATAAAAAGATCCTTCAGCCGACCTTTTCATTAGCTCGATCGGCGCCGGAAAAGTCGTCGAACGCGTCCAATTGATTTCGTTTCGGATTCTCATTACTCATCGCTCGACCTTGAGCCCCTCTCTCTCTCTCTCTATCTCTCGCTCGCTCGCTCGCTCAATGACTCGTCGGGCGAGTTTGCAGATGGCAGGAACGAGCTGCAGCCGCGCGGCTCGAAACGAAACTGCACCGCCGCCGCGCCGAACAATGAAGAAAATTCACGGCTCCGAGAGAGAGAGAGAGAGCGAGGCGGCTTTCATGCGAGCAAAAATTACGAGGATCCATTCTTTTTCGCGCGCGGTGTGGCCCCCTCCCTTCTCTTTTTATTGCCGCCGATGTGAACTTGATTTTTTGCCGGCTCGATTAAGGTGTTTATTGCGCTGGAATTCGGGGATAAAGTGGAAGGAGTTTTTCCACCGATTGCTGTAAACGTCTGGATTTGATTTCGATTCGATACGATTTACGAGCGGATAAGTTGAAATTGTTAGCTAAAGCATTGGAAAAGTAAAATGTTTACTTTTAAGGACTCGAAAAGTCGAAAGATAACAACTAAAATACATTTATAGTTTGACCCAAAAAAAAGGAAGCTAAATAAAACTTACTGTATCTGAATCATCTGGAGCCAAAATTTATTAGAAAATCACGTATTCGCCGCGAACGATATCTAACCGAGTTCCTTTCCGGTCATTCTCGTTGCATATTTTCACGTATTTCGTAATTTTTTCGCGTCTAAATGACGCGCGACGGACATATCATCCGGCCGATTTTCGTCACTGCGAAAAACACGCGCATGCGCCTCGATTATCGGTAACGGATTTTTCCAGCTTTGGTCTCGGCCGCTTCTCAGTAGATCCTAAGCGCATTTCGGTGGCCACGAGCTTGCTTTTTTCGGGATTTTGTGAGGTTTGAACAGCCGAAAATATTGCCAAGGGCACGAGTTTTTTGTGCTCAGAGACTTTTTGAGAAGTGATGTGAGTAATCTCTTTGTTTGGACAGTCGCCCGGTGTTTGTAATCGATAATTGGTTACTTACTGCTTGATTTATTTATTCAGTCGTTACTCATTAATTAAATGATTCTTCAAAGTAGAAAATTTTCGGAGTATAAGATCATACTTGAAGCTTGCATTAAAAATAGCCGCATAGATGAGTAAGTATGACGAAATTCACAGTAAACGTGCACTTAAAAAATATGAAAATGAGTGTAAAAATGCCAGATAATCTTTTATTTTTTTTTACGTTTAAAAATGTTAAAGCATTTAATCAGACGCCTTCTTGAATTGCGCTTTAGAAAGAGTATAAATTACGAACATTTAACATTCATCCTTAATGTCTTTAATTAACAACCAAAATTATAATTTCCATCTGCTTTTTTTTTAAATTAATTACCAGATCTTTCATTTAAAATTACTCCAACTCATAAAATTACTTTAACGAAATTGAATTAATTAGTATCGCTCGCATAATTACTTTGCACTATAAACGCAAAATTTGAACCACTTATCTAATGCTCGAATAAATTGAGCAACCGACAAAGCTTGTACGCTCGACAAAATTCCTAAATAACGAACCGCGAATTCCGAGCTTCCGCCCCCAAAAGGACGAAAAATCGCTTCTCATTATTCGCGAGGCGTTCTAAGTCAGCGGCAAATATCCTCCGTCTTTTCCACAATGCCGTACTTTTTTTTCTCTCTCTCTCTCTTTCTCCGCCACATCCGCTCGCCAACTCCGGCGCTTCGTGCTCATAATGATAGTTAAGCAAGATGCTTCCTTCATCGTAGCCTTGGATCTCAAGGATTTCTATTTTCTCTCCTCTCTCTCTCTCTTCTTCCTTTTTTCCCCGTCCTTTATTTTTTCTCTTATTTTCATATCGTGAAAGAGCAAGCCGATACAGATGCCTTTTATTCGCCGTCTTGGGATATTTCGCGAAATATCCCGATTTTCCAAAGCTCTCCGCTCGTTTCGCCGCCGATAAATCGCGACGCAAAGGAAAACTGATCAGCCGCACTTTTCCGAGTTTCGTATAAAGTTTCAATCCAGAGCCGACCTCCGCCCGAGCGAGAGAGCCCTAAGCTAATTTCGCGGCACATCCAATTAAAAGAGGCGTGCGGCGAGATCGACTCAAAATCCCCGTTCCCCGGCTAAAAAAAAAAAGGAAAAAAAGAAAAAAGGCGTCTCGCGGTCACGCAGGCCTACCGAAGAATTACACCACTGCATAACGGGCTTCGCGCCACTACCGGCACTTCCGCGCCGCTGCCGCCGCCGCCGCGGGAATTATGCATTTGATAAGCGCGATGGAACTGGAGCGTTCAAATAACGAGAGAGAGAGGAGAGTGCGTGCGCTCTTATTAAAAAGAAAAATAAAAAGAGAGAGAGAGAGAGAGAGAGAGAGAAAAAAACGGTCGCGCCGAATAAAAAAAGGAAATAATAAAGCGTGCTCGCGTATATGTGTTTGTGCACGAGAGCTCGCGGGGAAACACGGGCAGCCGCCTGGATAATGCAGGTAGGGTAGGCGACGTTCGGCCGCGGCGCTCGCCTAACTCCCCAGTCCATCGGCTCGAAACATTTGACAAACAATAATCATTTATTCAGATGTTTTTCAAGCGGCGCGCCTCTAGCCGCGCGGCGAACGCTAATACAACCGCGCGCTACTTTCGAACAGTGGCCGTGTCCTCTTTCTCTCTCTCTCTCTCTCTCTCTCTCTCTCCCTTTCGCGCTCTCCTCGGCTCTCTTTCGCTTATTTATGGCGGCTGAATTTTATGCCGGCTTTATTGAATTCTTTATTATTTTTTTTCTTTTTTTCTTTTTTTGCTTTATTTTTAATTCCGGCATTGTTGCGTGGAATATATACCGACTGACCCAAATGCTGGACGATAATCCGGCCGTGTAGAGGTGTTTATTTAAATATTCAATAGGTACTAGAGCGTGTTTCTTTATGTACAATGAGTGTCAAACGTGGAATTAACTATAGCGTTTACCTAATTTAACTCGCACGGATTTAGCTATGCAGATTGCTCCCGCTGAAAGTCCTTTTGCCGGCGAGGCGAATTTTTTTATTGAAATTCCCCTCGTTTCCTTGAAATATTTTCAGAATTAAAGGCACGCGCTCGAAATATGCGACTCGAAATATTATTTAAAAAGTTGCCTTCCGACTCTCTCGACGAGCTTCAATAATTAGAGACCGATGCCGATGTATAAAACTTCCCCCGTCGCGGCGGTTCCCCGCCGCGCGGTCGGCAATGATTGCGACGCACTCACAGCCCGCCGATAAAAGACGCGAAAAAAAAGAAGGGGAGCCAGCGGCCGCGTCCGAAAACAGTGAATCGCCCGCGTCATTTCCTCGAGGACTTTCAATTTTTCCGCTCCCCCGATCGCGGCGGCGGGGTAAAAAGCAGCCCGCGCGGCCGATCGCAATGTGCGCGCATATTGGACATTTTCTAGAGGCTCCCGAGAGAGAGAGAGAGAGAGAAAGAGAGAGAATGACTCCGAGCGGCCATGAATGACGAATGATTTGTTTGGCTGGACGCGTCCGCAAATCGAGCCTCCACCCTCTGTTGGAGTTCTACTCTGCGCTCTCTCTCTCTCGTAAGGGAAGGCATTCGGCGATGGGGCAGCGGCGGCGGTGCATGTGCCGGTGTACAGTGTGCGCACCAACACCGAGAGAAACGGCCGCCGGCCGATTCTACGGGCATCGAGCAATTTAATTTGTGAATTCCGTACGGACGGGAATGGCGCGAGTGGTTTCCCAGAAATACATACCGTATAGCTGGCTCTGTTTCCTACACCCCCCCTCCCACCCTCCACCC